>JAQFZH010000651.1:0-29079 GCA_034695485.1 Entomobrya nivalis | reverse complement strand
TACACAGTAATCGTTTTGAAAAATTGGATCTGTATCATCTAGTCCAAAAAGAAGTTTACTAGCGAAACATTTTATTTCCAATGTTGAAGCAGTTTGATTTATTGATGAAACTCTAGGATTTAACCAAATATTGCTGACATGTTTCCTGTATTTGGAATCCAAATATTCGAAGGAAGCCTGGACATATTTTCGTAATAAGACCGGGTACTTGGTTGGTTCAATAGTTGCTTCCCGAAAATTGTCTATGACGACAAGTGCTGGTTGCATGAAAATTGCGTCCAATAACTCAGGTAGGTGTATTTTCGGCAAATCTTGAAAGTAATCGTCGAGATTTGGTAAATTTACTCTATTTATTTGTAAATTATTCTGCGAACTATTTATGAGAATAATTTTTGTAAAAAGTAAAGCAATTCTAACAGATTGTTTTGACATTGTAACGTTAATCGGTATTTTAAAACATGTTTTTTAAGTATTTGTATCTTGAGACAAGAGCTTGAAGAAAACGATGAAGCTTTTATATTGTGAGTTTGAATAGTCAATTTTACAAAAAATAATAACGAATATTATTTTAAGTAGGGTGATTTAACTGAATTATAAAAAATACTGGTGTGCAGTCTACTTGATTTGGTTTCTCAGACAAAATAAAAGTATCATCGCACAGTAGACTAGAAATTAATTAATTATACAAATTTATTGAATAAGTTGTTCTATTATACACTGAAGTTTGTAAGGTACCTTCATGTAATGCTCAATACTCTGGTTAGTCGAGCAGTATTATGTACAAACCTTATACAATCCGATTAGATAAACTGATCAATATTGCTAGCTCTATTAAAAAAAACAAGTGGAGAATAAGGGGCAATCTATCTGATCAACTTATGCGTCAAGTATCTGTGGGCGTTAGTTAGTATTCTCTAATACTTACGAACGACTAATAAATAAATAATGTTTTAGCAATGGTATCGAAATGTAGGACTATTTGGTCTAGTTATGTTACCAATATTCGAATAATATGTCTTAGTTGATGGCCTGTTATAAGCTTGTAGTCTCAGACTAGTTAAGATTCGAGTGGAGAGAGTAGTTAAATCAGAAGAGGAGGAGGGGGAGTATAGTGCTACGATAGATAGTATTTTGGAATACGATCGGGATTTTGGATGTGGGTTGTATGATTTTCTTTCACAATATTATAACTAGAATATTTGCCAGTTTCTCTATGCAAATCTTTGAAAGTAACTGTTACTTTGCTACCATTAGTCCTTTGCTTGTGCTCAAAATATGCTGAATCATCATTCTTTGAATATCGGCGATACGCAGTACCCTTAAAAACCAAAATTGTATTAAGTTCTTACGTTGCTTTTATATATATTAACAAAACGTACAACTTAGCCTTCAGTAAGTATACACACACATTTGCAGAAAAATAAAGCAACATGTAATGTTTTTATGGATTTTATTAAAAACTACGTAAAATGTAACATTAAAAAATATATGTGTTAATTTATGAAATATGGCTACATTTCATAAATTTCACATGATTGTTTTTTAAACCACAGTTTTTACAGCGGCGTTGCTTATTACATTTAAAGTATTTTATACTAATATTTTGGTTATGTTTAATATCGCTACTCGGTATATGCAATTAAACTTTGCCAATCGTAAGTATAATGATGCTTACTTAACCAGAATAAAAAGCATTACATTATGGTACTTTTACATAACATAACACATAAACTAAAGTAATGGAAGTACCCGTAAATTAGCGATTATCTTTAAAGCTTTAAAACAATAGATGACTTGTAAAACATATTGTCTGGAAATACTAGACTTATAACTCTGCTCTGGCAAATAAATAGCTAAAAAATCGTTATAAACTTAACTTTGAAGAAATGGCTTCGAAATACATGTACGTATTTTTTGTGTTAAAGTTTGGAAATTCCTTTGCAGACCATCAGTCTTATACTACCCAAAAACAATTTAAATGCCTGTATGCGCATATTTGTCGAGGTCACTATTTACACTAATGTTTAAAACTCGGGCACAGTGACTGGGTCAAGGCCTCAAGCTTGCGTTTTTAAGCATTAGCGTAAACTACAGAGCGAAAGCTGTATTGATTATTAAGTGTCCCCAATACAACAAGTACATGCAAAACACGACGTTTCCTTGATTTAAAAATTAAAACGTTTTCGTGTTATAATTTTTTATAAGTTCCAAGGGTTATCCAAGTTATTGTGAGGCACAATATTTGGCGGATGGAACCACCGTTTTAACTGAAGGACGCTCGAGGCGTGGCAAGCTTAGAGGACCTCCTGGATCTCGTGATCTACAGACTGCCTTTAAGGCTGTGAAGATACACTGTTTGTGAATTTCATAGGTCGATGCTCAAAATGGGACCATAACACGGTAAAATAAGGTAAAGGATGACATATGGGAAATCATAATGATTTATTTCTTAACCTGTGAGACCATAACACTCGCCTTACCCCATCTGCAGTTTTCCGACAGCTCTTGAGTAGACGTGGGATTTTTTTTACCATCTTTGGTTCATTTAGCGACGCAGATAAGCTCTTTTTCCGAGATAGGTAATCCTTTTATTAAGTCGGCGCAAATGACACTTGTGCTTTTTAACCAAATTCAGCAATCAATTCTTTGCCACGGATAGACTTCATTGGAATAGGATTCGTTTTCAGAATCTAAAGCAGCTCGTTTCTTTTAGGAAGTTTCCGTAAGTTACGACTACGAGATTCGATGATGGAGGTGGAACTTGAGTGGAGCTTACTTCAGTCTTCTTTTGTGAAAGGTCAAACATCCCAACTACATTCATAAGACCCAGCTCAATCTTTTGAGAGATTTGATCAGGTCATTTTCCACAAGCTGATTCATAATCCTCACAAAATTCTTTGTACTTCGAAGTTACTCTCGTGGCAATGCTGACAAGGAAACGATTCACCTTGCTTTGGCTCGTCAAACAATTTACACTTTGTCGATCATGATAATAGTTCGACCCGAAGCATCTGTCACCGCCCCATGCGATTGTACAAGCGCCTGCTTCTTGAACAACGAACATTTTCTCGCGATCGGAAGCAAGTGGGACTGAAGTCCAAGGGATTCTTAGCATAACCTCGCTAGAGTTGAAAGTTCTTTCTGAACATCAATGCCTTCGGCCTTTGATTGGCCCCGATGGCGATGGGTTTGCTTCGATCTTTCCAGTGCGAGGGATATTTTGATTGTATTCGCCTTTGGTACATGAAATTGATGGAGCAATGTAATTGATTAGGGATTATTTTTTGTAATCTGCCGCCCTATCCCTCACAAATGCAACTGGAAGGTTGGAGTTTACTTTCCGGTTCCATTTTGATTGGTAGAGAAGCAAATGTATCTACAGCGTAGATAAGATTTCTTATGTGTCTTCTTGACGCATAACCGTCATTAGGTCACCTTACCATCATCTCCCGCTCTCCAAGCCACCGACTCTCATCAACACTATTCTCTCTCGCGCTCCAAACCCCCGACCACCATCAACACCATTCTCTCTCGAGCTCCGAACCCCCGACCCACATCAACACTATTCTCTCTCGCGCTCCAAACCCCCGACCACCATCAACACCATTCTCTCTCGCGCTCCAAGTCTCCGACCCCCATCAACGCCATTCTCTCTCGCGCTCCAATTCCCCAAGCCCCATCAACACCATTCTCTCTCGATCTCCAAGCCCCTGACCCCCATCAACACCATTCTCTCTCGCGCTCCAAGTCTCCGACCCCCACCAACACTAATCATGTTCAGCATATCCGCCGGAGGAGGTACGGAATACATGCAATGATGTCACGGTACTTGTCTGAGAATGTAGTGGATTGAAGCTTCGAATCCCAATTGCCGCAGTTCTTTGCATCCTCATTTTTTGACCAAGAATCACGCGGTCTAGATTAGAACATTCCACAACTGGCTTAGTAGACGACATGTTATTTCCATGTTTCCGAGTCACCGTCCGCCGGATTCTTGAAACCTTTCAAAGTAAGCCTTGGCATTATTTCCAGTTAGGTCAATGATATACCATGCACCCCAAAGTTTTTCATCACTTGACAAGGTAGCATGAAGCAACAGTCTTCACTGCAGTGCGGATGGGGTACACTGTACTGTACCAAGATTGGGATATTTGTTGTTTATAAAAAAATAATTTGTTATTGATAAAAATCTCCACAAATTAGTTGACCTACATTTATTTAAAATAGTTAAATCCACCCTTTCCGGATGTTTAAGTTTAATGTAAGCAATGTAAGGATACTCTAAGTCATCCGCCTCCATTGAAAGTTAGGATTCAGTCCACACGAGCCCACAATGCATCTGATTGGTCGAAACATGCACTTTTCTTCGTGAGGGTTCATGTTGCAACTTGCAACATTTAAGTCTGAGGTGCTCACATCCTTGGCTGGCGTGACGACATTGTTGGGCGTAGTTCGGAACAAAGTTTTCAGCAGACATGTTTCACGCATCGGCAAAACTCTCGTGGCGGGTCGTGGGGGAAAGTCGATGTCTGAGAATGAGGTCACTAATCCTGTTTCCTACGTAACTGCTTCCTGTTTTAAATCCAGTTTTAAAGCATCTGGAAGAATTCGAAAATTATGGAGAGAGTGCCACAGTGAAGCAAACTTTCGACTTGACTGCGTGGTTCTCAGTTCCCAATCAAGTGGCATCGTACTTTGGATCCCTTACTGTTCTCATGTGCAGACAAGTGGTGAGATGGTATGTACTTCAGACGCCGATGACAATTAGGGCTCAGGATGTTGCCCAATTTAGAATGCTTAAGCAAGCTAATGGTCAGCGGCTGTTGGATAACAAGAGACCAATGCAGAAAAGGAAGAAACGAGATCAAGTCAGAGATCCGTCTTTAGGATTTTAAAAGTATGATATTTCTTTGTTCTTAAAATGGTGAATCATTTGAATAAAAGTTAATATGGATTTCTAAATAATTTAGGATTATATTGAGATTAAACTGTTCTTGTTGAATTAATTTATTGACAATCGAAAGCAAAGAAATATTGATTGAACTATAATCATACAACATGGGGTTTTTATACACTAATAACAGTAATCAATTGAATTTTGTAATTGAGTTTGAATAAATGTAGCATTTCGTAAAATAAGAATTGAAAACTAAAGAATCAGTTAATTCATCTTGACTAGATTATGAATTAACACCCTACAAAAAACATCTCATAATCACGGCGCCGCCACGCCCTCGGGTTTCTCTTTATCTCATCTTTCCCAATCTCCATCAATTGGTTCATAGACATTTTCTTAAGCCAGCATTGACTTTTGGAGCCCTACGTAGGGGGATAAAGATAAACGAAGTGGTACAATAGCGTGTGTAGGTATGCGCATACAAACAAAAACTCTCAATTATTTTTTTCATCTTGTTCTAATTGACTTTTTAGGCAAATTAAATCATTTATTTAAAAAATATTCTGCCTAGTTTTGTACTACATGCGATTGTGCATTTGCCAGTACAAGTTTGAAGTCATTAGTAAAATTCGCTTTTGTATTGAATCAGTTCCAGTGAGCAGCAATTTCCCTTGTAAATGGTTGAACTTTGAAGAGATTCAGATCATGAAATAACAGGATTAAGTTGAAATTGTTTTTAATGATATGATTAAAACATTTCTGACAAAGTTACGCAAAAAAATCTGTAAAACATAACGGCAAACCGTTTAAAGTGACAATCGAAAATAAAAACCTTTAAAAAATCAGTGGTGGGAATCATGATTAGAGTGAAGCAGCATACCATATGCAAAAAAATCTTTTACGCGCACACACAAATGCAAAACGAGAAATAAAACGGATATCCATTCGACCCTTAAGCATTTCTATTGTCTGCGTAACTTTCTTCTCCATTTGTAGTTTTTATCTTTTCATAACCTTCTATGCTCGCCCGACCATAACCGATCTGCTATATCTACGCATATTTCAAGCAATTCATCTTTCGCGTTTGATCTATGAAGTTTACAAATATTGCTGCAATGATGCATTTCCCTCAGCTTCTGAGATAATTCTTCCTTTTCTTTTGTTTTTAAGTTGGCTGGCAACCACATCAATTCATCACTTTCCAATTTCCTCTTACAATCTGTGGTGGGGTTATATGTCTAAACAGAGTCGAAGGAGATAAAGCCGTCATGGCTTTGGTTTACAAGAATTTCTAAGGTATAACTTTGGCAGTGATCGTAGTAAAACAGAGGATCCAACCAAAGCCATATCCAAGTCGAATATTTGGGGGAAGATGGAACATTTGAAGGAATATCTTCAGTTTCGCAAGATTGGGTATACGGAGTGTGGGATCGAACCTGAGGTTATCTACAAAAGGAGAGAATGCAACCGTTTGACTGAAGCCAAGAATCGTGAGGAGGACGAAAAATCTTGACGAATGAAAAGTGGATTATTTAAGCCATATTTTTTAGTTGGCAATTAATTGATTTGATGAAAAGTTAGTCCAGTTAATTGAAAAGAATTTACGTCACCACAACCCCTGGGCAAGAGGATGGATGAGGAGGATGAGCAAGGCCCGAGCACGAGTAACTGGGGTGCAGCCCAAGAAGGCCAAGTCCCAAGCACGAGTAACTGGGGTGCAGCCCAAGAAGGCCAAGGCCCGAGCACGAATTCCTGGGGAGCAGCCCAAGAACGCCAAACATGAGTAACTTGGGTGCATCCCAAGAAGGCCAAGGGCCAAGCACGAGTACCTGGGAAGCAGTCCAAGATGGACAAGGCCCAGGAACGATTAACTGGGGTGCAGCCCAAGAAGGCCCAAGCACGAGTAACTTGGGTGTAGTCCAAGAAGGACAAGGCCCAAGCACGAGTACCTGGGGAGCAGTCCAAAAAGGCCCAAGCACGAGTAACTTGGGTGCAGCCCAAGAAGGCCAAGGCCCAAGCATGAGTACCTGGGGAGCAGTCCAAAAAGGCCAAAGCACGAGTAACTTGGGTGCAGCCCAAGAAGGCCAAGGCCCAAGCACGAGTACCTGGGGAGCAGTACAAGAAGGCCCAAGCACGAGTAATTTGGGTGCAGCCCAAGAAGGCCAAGGCCCAAGCACGAGTACCTGTGGAGCAGCCAAAGAAGGCCCAAGAGCACGAGTACCTTTGGCTAAAACAATGCGACATGTACCTACTAGAGGAGTGGGCGGTGGAGATATTGTCCATCGAGTTCGCAGTGAATAGATTGGCGGAGTTCAGTTTCTTCTGCAGTTCATGCCTAACTGTTTAAAACAAGACATTAAATGCATTTCAAATAATTTCAAAAATATAACAGTTAAAAGAATATTTAGCTAATCCTTTTGGACGTGAAATATTTTTTCTCTACTAGCAGAATATACTACTTTCGCCGTATCCAGTTATCATTCAAATCCGCTTCCGATTCTCGACGACGACGACGACCATTGGAAATTCATGAGAAGCTTCAGGTAGTCCAGTACACAATACCCATGGGATTGTCGTTGATAAAAATCCCGACCCACTTCCAGTTTTCCTTCATCTCAATATGCATTGCAGTCATTAAAGTCATCATGGAGTTGTACCTTGTGAAGGACAAAGTTGAGCTGGTGAATTTGGAAAAGTTTCACAAAATGATTGGTCACGAAAACAGCCTCCCCAAAACTCTGCTGAATTTCAATCCTGGATTTCCTGTCATGTTGAGACCACTGGATCAAACGAAACCAAACAGAGAGTTTACTGGGAAATTGGGAGAATTGCTGTAAAGGGATTATAAGTAATTAAAAAAATATACATTTTTAATGATTTTTTTGAGACAATGATTCACAATGCTTTATTCTTCTTTGTCTTAGGGATTCTCATGCTCGGTTCTACTTTTCTCTAAATCCGGACAACAAAAAATATTGAAAATGGAGAGAGTGATGACCTTCGAATGGATCATGGACGATTACTACGATGAGGAAAAATTTCTAGATATGGATGACCGTCTCGTTATGCCATTTACCTGGCAAGGATACACCTGTTTCACCGGAGGCCTTATTTCATTTGGATAAATGATACATGAAATTTAGGAAAGGCTACGATAGGTGGGACTCATACGGATTCGAATCTGATGACCAGGGAGAAATAGAAGAGATACAAAAGTTGTGAAGGCACCAAACCGGCTTTATTTACGCCAAATCGAAGGTAAGCGTCGAGCTGAACAAGAGAGCTGTGAAGATGGTGCTGACGAGGGAGGAGCCGAGAGAAAACTCGAACGAAATGGCGGACCAAAACCGGAAAATGTTGGTGGAGGAAATATGCACGGATCTGGAGATCAGGTGTGGGGGAGGGGAAATTGTGAAATGTCACAGAGCGATGCTTGCGGTGAAAAGTGCAGTTTTACTGGCCATGTTCCAAACTGAGGGGATGGAGGAAGCGAAAACAGGGAAATTAAAAATGGAGGAGATGAGTGAACAAGGCGTAAAAGCGTTGTTAGGATGGGTATACTGGAATGATGAGAAGATAGCGCTGCTGGAGGTGGATGTGGCGATACAGCTGCTCATTGCGCGGGACAAGTATGGAATGGAGGGATTGGTGGAGAAGACGAAGGAGATTATTTTGGCTTGGAGGGGCTATGATGAAGAGTGGTTTAGTTTGGAGGCTGCGGTGGAGCTGTATGGGTGGGCAAGGAAGCTGGAGGGAAATTTCTTGGACTGTTGGACTGTTCTTGTTTCAAATGTTTATTGAATGCTAATTTAAAGTTGATATTGTTTTATTATATTAGTTTTGGAAAGTGGCTTCCGGTGAAATTAAAATGAATCCGAGGACTCCCAGAAGTTGATCAAAAATGAAAAAATAATTAATTTGACTACTCGTCATCTCATCTGTGTAACAAAATGAAACGTGTTCAAATTAGAGCAAGTGAACAACATGCAAATAAACATTTTAATATTCATCAAATTTTTAGCTTGACTGGCATGCGTTCGCTTTAGTGGAGGAACAGAGCTGGAGAAGACTAATTGCTAACGGAAATTATTTCTGGACAAAAGTTGGATTGTCAACATTTTAATTAGAATTACTGTCCAGAGTCCACCCACGTCGGCAAGGCCCAAGCACGAGGTCCTAGGGCCACAGAGTCTACCCTACAGTTCCACCCCCTACTGTTCAAGTGTTTGGGGAGGCACCTGCCACAGGCCGACAATTATCAGGAGGGAGTGTTGAAAGCACCAATGGAAACGATGCAAGGGGCAACGGTAATGCAGGAACTGAAATGGATCTAGCAATGGCTCTCCAGAGGAGGTTCCCCGCGAGGGATCACGCCCCACCCCGTCAACTAGGCAGGTCAAGACAGGGAGAGAAGCATGAACTACGTCCGTAGCAGGCCAACTCCAGATTTTGTGATGAAGGGCACTGGACAACATATTAGTCGACCACCTCCAAGGAGCGACCCACCATGAAGGCCAATGCTCGGAAATTATTTCTGGACCGAAAAAAGTTGAATTGTCAACATTTAAATTAGAATTACTGTCCAGAGTCCACCCACGTCGGCAAGGCCCAAGCACGAGTTCCTAGGGCCACAGAATCCACCCTCGCCGGCATGGCTTAAGCACGAGTTCCTAGGTCCACAGAGTCCACTGCCCAGGTACTCGTGCTTGGGCCTTGTCTGGTGGGCCGCTCTCATCACACTTATAGGCATTCTCGCGTTAGTGCAGAAGATGCTTGCATAAAGTTTCGTCTAATTTTCTAGACATGTCCCCCACATCACTTGTTTGGGCACCAACACCCCCACCGATTCTCTTCAGAGGAAGTATCGCAATTCTCTGGGCTTGAGAAGCTACTGCCGCTGCTGCTGACATTCGGGCAAGTGTTCCCCCTCTTTCCACCACTTTTGATATTGACACATTTCGAACTCGAGTCAACTCATTTAAAGCTGTACTGTGCATTCCAACACGTCCAGTATTGGCACGAGGCGGAAGGTTTGAACTTAAATGGGAAATTGTTAGCTCGGATGATCTTGACATTGGTTCCAGTCTGGGAAGGGGGATATCCCCTCGTTCTCTTTGAGACTGAGCAGCCTTACCCTCCTTGGGGAAATCTCCACGAAATCCCATACGGGTGTAGATTAAACGACGGATCAGCCTTGTCTCATCCGCCTCTGACTGACTTGATTTTCCCAGAATAGAGCTTCATTTTCAAACCAGGATGAGCTTGACTACCATGTTGACGGGTGCCTTACTTCACGACTTCATGGGGCTGGCTTGTCGTTAGTTTGGACGCAGTCCATACTTTTCTGCCCTTATAGTCATTCCTCTTGGAGATCCTCCTAGAGAGAGTTTTTATTGCTCGCCTTGCCTTTCCCATTTTCCACTATCCCTTACATTATTTCCAGCTTCTACTCCACATCACGTATCGCCCCTTCTCCTTCAGTAATCCACATTTTTGGAGCAGAAGCTCTAGATTAGTTAATTAAACCAGCTAGTAAATTACATAAAATAATATATATTTTAGTTTGGAGCACAAGTTGTAATTAAAAATGTAATAGATAAAACCATCAACCACGAGATCCCATAAGAACTCCACGCAGGACAACCTAACCCTGCGTGGGGAAACCATCCACCACGAGATCCCATAAGAACCCCACGCAGGGCAGCCTAACCCTGCGTGGGGAAACCCTAAACCACGAGATCCCACGCAGGGCAGCCTAACAATGCGTGGGGTAACCCTCAACCACGAGATCCCATCAGAACCCCACGCAGGGCAGCCTAACCCTGCGTGGGGAAACATCAACACAATCCTCTCCCGGACTCCAAGCCACCAACTGTAATGTTCACTAAAAAGGGTTACTTAAAAAATCAATTTAAAAAACAATTTTAATATTTTAAAAAAGCATTTTGTAAATATTGAAGTTAAATTATTAGTCAAAGCTATTTTAAAGTTAAATTCTTTCAACTGATAAAATTACCGCCGACAAGGCCCAAGCACAAGTTCCTGGAAATGGTCCCGCCGACTAGGCCCAAGCACGAGTTCCTGGGAATGGTCCCGCCGACTAGGCCCAAGCACGAGTTCCTGGGAATGGTCCCACCGACAAGGCCCAAGCACGAGTTCCAGGGAATGGTCCCGCCGACAAGGCCCAAGCACGAGTTCCTGGGAATGGTCCCACCGACAAGGCCCAAGCACGAGTTCCTGGGAATTGTCATAAACCACCAAGGCCCATAAACGATCCTTCTTCTACACCACCCTCTCGCCATCTCCAAAACCCCAACTCAGATCTTCACTAAAGTTATTTTTAAAAAAATCATTAATAATAAACCAATTTTATTTTGAAACAGAATTATCTAAATTAGAATTTCCCCCTTTTTTTTCTTAAAGCTCTGAACCAGTGCAAGCGCAGGGCAGCCAAGCCCTGCTTATCCACGTGATAAATATCCTGAATGATCCTGGGTGGCTATTACTTTTGTGGGTGGTTATAAGGTATTTCTGGAGAAACCATGCGGTCTCACAATGCCCCTGACAAACCACAGACACGATTAGCTTTTAAAGCGATTCGGATGATGCTGGATGGATAATGGTTCATTTAGCGACGGAGGAATACTCTTTTTCCGAGACGGGTAACCCAGACGCGAGTTCGCATAGCTTTTCATAAGTCGGCTGGAATGACCCTTCTGCTTTTTCACCAAATTCAGCAATCAATCCTTGCCCACGGATAGACGTCAGTGGAATAGGATTCGTTTTCAGAATCTAAAGCAACTCGTTTCTTTAAAAAAGTTTTCGGTTACGATTACGTCGATGATGGAGGGGGAATTTGAGTGGAGCTAACTTCAGTCCTCATTTGGGAAAGGCAAAACACCCCAACGGCATTCATAAGACCCAGTTGACTCTGATGAGCTTCTAGACCAACGAATATTTTCTTGCAGCCATCCCCTTACCGATAGCAAGTAGGGACGGAAGTACAAGGAATTCATAGCATAGCCTCACTAGAGTTCTTTCTGAACATTGGCCCCTTTTTATGTCTAGATTTTAAGGCCAAACTTTTTCAAATTTGACTGTTATTGGCCAGCGTGCCGGTGGATTTGACCCGATCTTTCCAGTGGGAAGGATATTTTTGATTGTACTCGCTTTTCAACATGAAATTGATGAATCATCGTAGTTGATCAGCAGTTATCTTTTGGTAATCTACAGCCCTTTCACTCACAAAAGAAACTGGAAGGTTGCAACTAGAGCATTCTGGTCTGTCTTCAGCTCCATTACTTGCATCCGGTTCTGCCATCGCTGCTAAGCTGTTTGGATCTGAAAATAAATATTCTCAACAGGAACAATATGTTGTACATGGACAAGACTACCGAAACACATGCACCAAGATTGAATTGATTACTCATTAACAACGTCGGGTTGGGATGGACTTGACGGAGTAGCAGAAGCTGCTCGTGCTCATGAACAGGAAGTAGATGGGCTGAAATTGCAGGATGAAGTAAGGGATTCATTTTTATCCACTAGCATAATATAGTACTTTTTCCGTATCCAGTTGTCATTCAAAACCGATTCCGAATACAGCCGTTTTCAGTTCCAACTCCAACATTGCCGTGTCTGTTTCAAACGTCAGGAAATCTGGGGGTAATGTTTTATTAACGACCATAAGAATTTAACGGAAATCCTGCATTGGTAATATTGATGACGAACCCCCCCCCCACAATTCTGTCTAAATTCGATCCTCAGTTCCCCGACATACTGAGACCACTGGAGTAAACTAAGCATAACAGAGTTTGCTGGGAAATTGAGAGCGCTGCTGGGGAGGATTCGACCTAGGGTGTGGCACTAAGTTTTGGACTTAGAATTTTTTTGGAGATTTTTTTTTTGATAATTAACCCCCCAATATTAACACACCAATCTACTCAGAATTTAATTTTGAACAACTTTTGCCATATACTGGTAGTTCAGACATGGGGCGTGGCATGCCTATTTGGTGTAGTATTAGGTATTATCTTACCATTTACTGTTGTCATCATCATTTGTCAAAATTGGCTGCTGGATGGTTCATTGGAACTTTCAAACTTCAGACCTGAGCATACCTGCAACATTCAACTTGCAACGAAGCAACTTGGTAGTCAGTTACCAGCTAAGTTAGTATGGATATATCGATCTCTCCAACTGCCCACCGCTTTGTGTAACATTCCTTGTGCGACGTTAAGGATTGCGTATCATTCTGCTGGTGTATTAATGATCTTTGTTTTTTCGAGTTATACCCTTATTGAAAATGGATCATCATTGGTAGCTGGCGGCTCCATAATGGCACTTTCATTGGTTTTAATTTTGGGAGCATTTTTATTTATTTCCTTAATTTTATTTTATTTCGAATGCTTGGCCTTGGATGATCTTGAAAACAAATGGAAAACATATAAGAACAATATATTGACATCAACATCAAGGAGATCAGAAGTATATAAAGCTGCATTTTCATTTCGCTCGGTGGTGGTGATGACAACTTACCCGTTTTGTAATGTGAATAGTAGCACTTTTCTAGAATGGATGAATGTGGGCATAGATAATTTGGCTAACTTGTTAATAGTTTAAGTAATGTTAATTTTTATAGATATCGCAGCTCAAATCAAATACATTTGAAAACACCCTGGCATGTTGTGCATCTGGTAATAATATTTGTATTAGTTTTCCATTATGTAACTAAAGTTTTTAAATTGTATTATATTTTACAAATATTGTGTTGTGTTTACAAAAATATTGATCTCGTTTACTGATAAAATATTTATATCATTCTGTAATAAAAGATCTTTCTCGTTTTGTAAAAAAGTACATATTGAACTCATAATAATTTAATTTTTAATTTTTACGTAGTACTCATTTTCTTCGAAGGATCATTGATTTAAAAATCCATGCAATTTCCGCCAATAATGTCAACGGCGTTACCCCAGAGACATCGTCTAACTAAAAAATGGCTTATTAAGAAAATATTACTGTAGGAACACTAGTTTATTTAAAAACATTCCTGTCGGCTTAACTAAATTGTCGACAACAATATTTAATGGATGCGTTTCAGAACGATAATCAATATTCACAAATATTAAGCACTGTGGAAATGCTCATAACTGACTGTGGGTAGGAACAAGTCACCTATATAAAGGTATATTGTATTTGTATGTAAGATTAGCATTTGCTTTTAGCGTACAATTTTAAATAAACACTCACTCTTAACTAAAGTTACACACTTTCTGAACGTTGGACCAATCTCATATCCATTATGGTTCAAATAGTACAGCTCATCACTCACGTTCACAATTTTTAAAGCCTTCTCCTCTAAATATGTTTCATTGATGTTGGATTTTCCCTGAAACTCTAAAAAAGTTTCGGATATTTTGACCATCAAATTGCTAAACTTGTTTAAATAGGTTTGTAAAGGTGAGTCTTGATATAGTTGAGCATATCCGTCTAGCGGTGGTGCAATAGCAATAGTGCTTGTTTTATTTCTCCAGGAAGGGAACTTGGCAGGCATTACATTTATAAGTTTTTTGTCTGCAAACATTGTCCTTAAACCAATTGTAGAGTTTATCCAATGAAATCGGTTGCCATTCCAATCGCTGCTACTGTCATGCAAAATTGGCCAACCACCGTAATCATTTAAAACGTCCAAGATAGCTTGTAAATCAGAATTATCCTCACTTTCCTCATTTATACGAGTACATTTTCGGTAAAAATTCTTAGCTTGTACAAGACTTGGCAAGTCATTAGTGCCAACAGGTTCTTCTAGGATTTCTATAAAAGCGGAAAAATATATTTAAACCAAATCACTTACTAAACGTTTCCATTGAAAAAAACTTAGCTTACCTATTACTATGTTTGTAATTTCTATATAGGCTTTATTAAATTCGGACCACTTGGGTGGATAATTAGGTCTGGGATTTTTTGCGATCCAGCGCTGACAAGCATAGTCATAAAAATTGTCACAAGGATCCACTGATGTGTTTATAGAGCTTAGTATGTCCGCAACTAATTTAAAAGTAACATTTGGATATTCACTTAAAATATTTATGAAAATTGTAGCTTATGGATGCAAGAATATATTTATTTACCTAATCTTGAACTTCCCACTGTGACGTAGACATATTTTTCCGAGTCAGTTTGTAAACCGTTCCTGAGCAATGACATAGTCCAGATTAAAATCAGGGTCATTGAAAGACCTACAATTATATCGAACCTGGCCATTTCACTGGCAAATCACAATTATTTTGGCATATGCAGATTTCATCCGGATAAAATTAACTTTGAGAAATGAAATAAATGCCACTTCCATATACATATGCGGGATTCTACCATGTGAATAAGTTTGGTGTGATAAATGAATGAAATGAAAAACAACTAATGTCGGACTACTTGTATGTGTACACCATATCATGCGTAAACATTTTATTATGAAGTCTAAGAGATTATGTTTATACATAATAATCATGCGTACGTAAAATGATGGAAAACATATGTATATTCATGATTGGATGAATGAAGTCTTAAACTCGAGTAATCATCTACCAACTCGTACACAATTCTGTTGCAATTATATCTTTAGTATGAGTTTTTATTGATTAGTAATAAGGGTATCAACCCACGTAAATTTGTATTTATATGTAAATATTTATACTATTTACGAGTCCAGCTGCTTCCACGAATCATTTGTGCAACTGTTAAAAAAGACTGATTCTATTCATTTAGGCCAATAAAAGGTGAGCCATTCATGAATACAATGTAGTTCTAATAGCCCGGCATATGTGGTCATTATGTATTACAAAGTCTTATGTCTTAGACTTGATTACTATATGTTTGCGGAAGATTATGTATGAACAACAGTAGTGCAGTATATAAAGTTAATGTTTCCGTGTTTATAAATCGTGAATTTTTTTTATTCCAAACATAATCGGATAAATTGCATGAGCTATAAAAAAATAGCACAAATGTCAATTTAAATGCTAATTCTGTGCCGAAAAATTCTACGTATGCAAACTTATTTCAAATTGAACAGTGAAAAACGAAAGGGTTTAGACTAATTGTTGGTCTTTCAATAGTTTACATTGTTTTCTTAAATTTGATTACTGCTAGTGTCTAATTTGTTGCAGAGCTTGTTTTGGTTATTTTTGTCAAAATGAAACTTTTGTTCCACAAGATATATGAATGTATATTCAATCAATGCAGTTTTAAAATTAACTGTAATAATCCAGCTTCGCAATAAACTATACAGTTTTGTTTGCTTAAAATATCTCATGGAAAACTTTGCATTTCCTGTCATCCAAAGAACTAAACATATTAAGTCAGCAGACCTTGTCGAAAACCTTACAAAGACAAAATTCAATCTATTCATGAATGCAAAAAAAATCGTTTTGAAAATTTTAAAAGGATAAAAATAAGTAAATACTAGATAATAAAAATCAATTTTTGTTCAATTTAATTTGTTCAAACTTCCAAAACATGGTGGGACACATATTTAATTTTTCTCGGTTTTGCTTATTTGAATATATATTTAGGTCTTCTGTAAAATCATATTTTTTAATTTTTTGACAAAATAATTTGTGAGCTCAGTCATCGTCCATCGAGATTTGGAACCTGGAAATTGCCTTTGGACTATAATCTCCTTGTTAGGATATCGTATTTTGGTTGGTCAAACATGATGATCGGTTACTTTTGCTCAGCAGTTTTGGCTCGCAAAATTACACGCCAACTAGAGTAATCATCTACCAACTTTTACACAAAATATATTATTTACAATTGTATCTAGTTGGAGTGTTTACCGATTATTAGGAAGGGAAATCCTTATAAATTTGTAGTGATATGTAAACGTTTATACTATTTTGAGTCCATTAAGTCCATATGTGCATTTGTTAAAAACGACTTATTTTATTCAATTTTTCCGTTAAACTGTAAGCCCCTCATGAATATAATTTTGTTTTAATCACTTTATTTATGTGATCAGTATGTTAAAATATTTCATAGATTTGACAATTGTGTTTGCGGAACAGAGTCAATTTAAGTTGGTATGTACAGATGAAATCTACATATGAAAACTTGATTGCAATTCACCAGTGAAATGAATAGGTTCAGTTTAATTATATCGAATTAGAATTGACTTAAGATTTTAAAATTGAGTTCTGTTAAATAGTAAGCTTGTGGCTACTTAAAATGTAAGAAAATATTATTTTTTATGCTACACGTGCATTTGTTCTAACTAGCTCAGTTTTTATCACAGTAAAATACATCCCCAAGTATTAATTAAAAAAATAATAATTTGCATAAAGTATAAGTTTATAATTTGCAAATAGAATTAATTATTACAAACATGTAATTAATTTTCTAGGTACAAAAAAGTAAGTACACTTAAAGTATGTTTGGAATATATTTTGTAAATACTGTTTTAGCTTTTAAGTTCTAGCTCACAGCATAAAAATGCTAGCATAGTTTTTCCGCAAGATAAAGTATTCGTAAAAATGATCACAGTTAGTAAAGAAATCATATCCTTAGTGGCATCAGATTTCTAACAAAGAAGGTCTGGTTTTATCGCTATTCAGTTTACCGGTGAAGAGCACGCCTTTTTCTGCTTAGCAAAGTCATGTATGCAAAACTATTTTACTTTACATGAACCCAGAATAAACATTTGCATGCATAAATTATTTAAAGTGATTTATCTTGAATATTTTAAATCTTTTAAAATCCGTCAATAAATTGGATTTAATGCTATTAATTAGTTTACCACGTACATGGTTAAGGTATACATGTTTGAAAAATGTATTTATTGGTTCGAACTTGAAGTTGAATAATATGTACTATTCTACCGGGTTAGTTATTAGATTTTATGATGTTATGCTTTCAATTTAGTTTATTTTTCACTTGCCTACCAACACTTGAACCTCAAAAAAAATATTTGGTATAATTATAAATGTAGTTTACTCGTTCAATAATCAGAAGCAAACATTTTAAGCATATTATACTAGTCGTGTCTTTACCAAAATGGGTCATAAAGTGACAAAGTAGAAACAAAGAAATAACAATAGTAAGATAATAAATTTAAAGATTATTTTGACTTAAGTTTAAAAAAAAATTAATTTTAAATATTCAAATATTTTTTTCAATATTGTCACATCATCACAACCAATATTTCTCCTTTTTCATTTTGAATTTTTTTGAAAGATATTTCTCTCATTTTCCTTCTGTTAAAAATGTAATTTTCATTCAAGCAATTAGTCAAGTAATATTCAAGACGCATTTGTTATTTACCTTTGATTTTTACTAACGTGAAATCAGTTACACCGCACATGAAAATTTAATGAAGTATAACAAAACAAACACACTATCAAAAAATCTGAACTTTGACCTTATCATATTTATTTAAATATTAATTTAATTATTTCACTACACAAACACTTACCACCTTCTTACACTTATCTCCCAATTTTCATGAAGATTAATAATTAAAACAGATAATTACATAAACTTTATTCATTTCCTTGTATTTTTCACCAATACTTCTTTCGCCAGAATTTTATTCCCTCGATATGCAAAACTATTAATTTTATATTGCTTACACTTTGTGTTACGGAAAAAAACTCAAGTATTTAAGGCACCGATTCAAGTTTTCCAGCCATTATTGATCTGGCCCTCGCTAGGTTCACTTCTACTTGATCTTGACTTCTAATAGAAGCTTTAAGATTGTTTTGACAACATTTTGAAGATTTCGAGTTCCAATTTGTTTTGACTTGTTCCGTTGTTCGTTTGCCTTGAACAATTTATCGGTTTAAATAAGCAATTAAAGGTAAATTTTTTCAAGATTTATCTGTCAATTAAATAATTTTGACGTTTTCTCGGTAGTCAATTTGTTGTTGCAATTATACAGCTGCACCAACGAGTTTAAGGATGAATACTGAAGAAACCTCTGGTCCGTCATCAGGCTCATCACCAATTGATATTATGGATTCTGACGGTTCATCCAACCAAGCAGTTGGAGCAGAAAATCAAACTGGCGAGGGAAACGGGGTAAGCTAAATTCCAAGCAAATTTTGACATGTTTTTGTGAATGTATTTTGATAATATGTATGTAAACTAAATAATTTTTCATTTTGTAACCCAGGCACCACTTGGACCGCAAACCGATCCTTTACCTTTGCCATTAAACACTTCTGGCGGCCAATTTTTCTACGTGAAGACTACAAGTTTGGAGCTTTTACCTGTTGAGTTGAGTTTTGTTCATTTTGAAACGAATTTTATTGAACTGATTTTTTTAAAAAGATTTTGACAACTAAACAACTTATTTGGTTTTTATTTTACAGCAAATTTGTGCCAGTGGAATTTCCAATTGCAGGTGCAGGAGTTAGGGCTGAGTTAGGAGACCCAGGAAACCCAGACATAGCTAACGACATGCCTGTCTTTCTTCCGAAAAATGCAGCTTCTGCAGAGGCCACTGGAAGCTCAGCAACTAATGCATTGCCTGTGGTTGCCAATGCCAAAGCGGGATCTAGGTAAGGACCGACTAATCATTGTGTGAATTCAATTTTAATTAAATTAAATTAATTAGTTTAATTTTTAAAAATCGATTCCAATTCAAATTTACAGATTCAACTGCAGAGAAACCAGTGCTCTCTTAAAGGCGATTGCTTGGATGGGAATGAAAATGAGAATTGATGGCATGCTCTTAGTTCAAATTGCTTCTTCAATGCATGGTCCTAAATTTTGGATTGAGGATTATAACGGAAATGGCTCAATTTTGGTATTTTTAAATATATATAGTATTTGTATTTAAGCTTGGCAATTTTCAATCTTAAAATTCTTGTGTAACACGTGTTTTTTTTTTATGTAGTACAAGTTTTATGCAATTGCAAATCAGCAAAATCAAAAACGGAATGTTGCTTCTCTGAAGCGAAAATGGGCCAGCTCTATTTCGGCTATTACGAATTATCCGAGGGAATATTTTGAGCAAAAACCTGAGTTTACTGCGGTTGAGAGGATCTTTTTGTTTGAATTGGCTAAGGTGGTTTCCCGAAAAGGTGTTTGAAGGACTTGAACAATAATGGGAGAACAATGAAATTGTAAGTTTAGTTTAAAAACGTTGAAAAATAATAATGCCGACAGAATACTGCATATTATTTTTTGGAGAATATCGTACTTATAATATTTTGGTTTTTTAGGAGTCGGAGATATTGCAGTTTGGAGATCATATGGATGAATTTACTTTTGCTGCCAAAATCACATCAGAGAAAAGCTTGGAATGATATGTTTATGATGAGATATGACGTGTCTGGTATTCTACTTTTGAGTTATTGCAGACTTTTTAAATTACTAGTGAATTTTAGTAGTTTCAAAGTTCTAAAAGTTTTTGTTTATTTTCTTGGTTAATCAAATTATTTTGTCGTAATGAATAAATGTACTATCACAAAATACATATTCTTGAATTTTTTTTAGTACATGTACTATTGAATTTGTACATAGAATAATGCAAGAATCAACAATTAAAATAACGTACAAAAAATATCAGAATTAAAAATATTTTTAAGTAGGTAGACTTGAGTCTGCGACAGGAGCGTCGGCGACAAAGTCTACTACGACCAGAGATACCGAAAATGTATACCAGCGACGAGGTCGTCGGCGACCACTACTACTTCTAAGCGACAATCTCTACGAAAAGCGACAAATGATACCAGTTTCAACTACTCTTACGACAAACTATACCAGTGACAAATGGTTCATGTGCCATACAAGATACGAAGCTGTTTACAGCCATACATCATAACACACTTGTAATAGTTGCCCACAGCGAAAATATCCTACACTTATCTCAATTCCAACCTAACCAAACCGAATGTAACCCAACACTTATATCGATATAAACAAACTTAACCTAATGTAATCCAACACTTCTATCGATATCAACCAAACCTAACCTAGTGTAACCCAACATTTATATCTATATCAAGCTAACCAAACCTAACCTAAAAATATAACCCAACCTTTCCGTAGATATCAACCTAACCAAACATAACCTAAAAATATAGCCCAACACTTCTATCGATATAAACCAATCCTAACCCAACACTTCTGGAGATATCAACCTAACCAAAACTAACAAATAGATTGTAATATTTAAAAGGTGGTATCAGTTGTCGCACTAGTATCGTTGGTCGTCGTAGACCTGGTCGCTGACGACTTTGTCGTTGACGCTATTGTCGCTGACGCCTTTGTCGTAACAAAGTGGCCGCGTAGCTTTCGTCGCAAGTATCTCTTGTCGTCCTCCCGGTAGACTTTTGGGTAAGTAAATTAAAAAAAAAAAGGACGTGTCTTATGAACAGCCCCATATACAAAATTTAAGTGAGGGGAGGGGGAGAAGGACCATACCATCTGCGATGACAGCTCTACAAAGTTTCAATTTTAAAATGCAATGCACTTCCCCTTGTCTACATTAAAAATAACTACGAACAAATAATTAGTTAATTTTTTTATCAATCTTTATTTCTCAAGTTTAAAATCTTAATTAGATTTTTTAATGTACCATCCTCTTCTTGCACACAATTTTCAACATACATCATCATACTTCATATCATGCTTCTCCTCACTCACCACCTTCCTTTTTAATAGCTAATTAAACACCTCCCAATTATAAATAATAATTACCACCACAATTTAACATTTAATTTTAATTTATCAACTAAAAAACCAACCAAACATTTAAAACATTACTGGCCTACTTATCAGCTGATCAGATCACCTCTGTTCACTCAAATAACAAAATAAAAACAAAAGGCCTGTAGTACAATTAATTAACATGCCTCTAATTAATACATTTAAAGTACACTGTGAATTTCACACATTTTAAATTTTATAAACCAATTAATTAAGTAACTTTCCACCAATTCACTTCACATTTTTTTTACTTCTCCTCACACCACTCATTCTCCTTCCGGATCTGCTCCTCCTCCGCCTGACTAAAGTTATTTTTGATGTTGAACGTCTTCCGGAGTCTTCCCCTTGATCATGTTGGCAACCGTCTTGCAGATCACATCCAACAGGCCCTTGATGTCCAAATAATTAGCCGCCTTCAAGAAAAAAAACCACAAAAAAATCCCAAACTCAATTAAAATTGTCACCTCAACACCCTAATAATTTAATTAACTATTTTCACTAATTAATTTTATTGCCAGAATCAGCTCAAACAGGGTCCCCTGGTCGACCTTCAAGAAATCCGCATCCCAGCTGCTGAAATCATCCGTTCTCTTCTCCTTATTCTCATCATCCTCCGCTGGGGCGGGGTCATCCTTGTGGTGGTCCGCCCAAGTGATAACCTTTCTCAAGATAACCGAGTTGACATTGGGCAGCGGGATCACCTCATCCTCCCCCTCCTCCATTCCCAAATCCTCCAACATCGTCTTAATTGTCAGCGAGCAACGGGCAATGTTCACGTCCAACGGGAAGATTTCCCCATCGGAGGACTGCAACTTAATGTCTGGCATTTTTAATCAGCTTCCTAATTAAAAAATTAACAAAAGCACCATTCAAAATTAATTGACTTGCTTAAAAAATAAAAACACACCAACCACTTCAATTTGCAGTTTAAACAGTTCAGACAATTGAAATGCATGCATAAATACAAAACAAAATTTGTATTCAAAAATAGGCCGCTTATTTTAATTTTTCTAATGATTAAATTGTATGGCTGAAAAATTCAAATAAATTATTCTGAATAACATTAAATAACTGTTGGCTTTAATTTAAATGTTAAACAATACATCAAAATAAAAATTACGTCATTTTAAACTGTATCTTAACCATTGGATTACCCCAGTATTCAAGTAATCAAGTTCTCTGAATATTTGTGACCACAAGAATTATTAGACTTTGTATTGACCGACGTTTGTTAGCGTTGGGGAGCCTTCGGATATTTTTGAGGGACATCTAGTTGATACATGGATGGTGGTCAAGAATCTAAGAACTATTTTCAAGTATACAAATATTAGCAGTTCATTATTGAAACAATACTGCCAAAGTGACTATATTTCTTGTAATATCGTCGCATATATACAAGCCCAGCTTCGAGGTTACCATTCCATAAGGTCCCAAAACAAAACCAATTTGTGAGCAAGTTTTCCATTGTTTCTTTTCTAACGACGTTCTAACATGCAATACCCAAAATACCTTACACCGCACTATATTTGCTCTGGGCGCATTTGTATATTTTGTCATTATGACAGCAACTATTAAACAAGCTGACAATAAACATGGCGTTGAAAGATATATTACAATATTTAGCTGATTCCACTATCGTATCATTCCGAAAACAGCAACTGAACCCAATATCGCACCAACAAATATGAGCACAGTAAAAAATAAAGCGATTGGTTCAAATACTTTAAAAATCACATGAATGTTTTGGTACTACTTGTAAAACTTGTAGAACCCTTCGTACGAATTTTTGCATGTTGGTATCATCTTTTTTGTGTAACCTTTAATCATTTCCAAGTATGAAATAAAAAGTGTAATCGTCGACAGAAGAAGCCAAAAAAGGTATACCATTCCAATTAGGCAGGAAAATGAAGAGCAAAGCTGCACAAACACACTATTCCCAAAATATATTTGCAACACTCTCCAATCCATTACAAAAGGAAATGTTACTGCAGTCAAAGTCATGACAGGATATGCAATGATGAGACCATAAATTATTAATTCCTTTGAAACAAATGTTCTAGATTTGACAACCTCGGACATAGCAGTTTCAAGCTTACAGCAATGTGAAATAAGATATTGAATTTCCTTATTTGATGTCAAAACAACATAAACGTTGGTCAATAAAATGATGATACCACATACAAACATTGCATGAAATGCTGTTTCATCCAATGGCTTTTCGGAGAACGATTTCCAATGAAAAAAGAGAGAGGAAAGTCGAAACCAAATTACTGGTAAGTAGAATGCGTAGCACGTAATTGCTATCCAGCGAAGTGCTTTTCGACTTTTAAGCCGAAAGTATGGGTTTTGAATCAAACGATTGGCTTTAGTGTCAATGTAATAAGGTGCTGGAAAATTGGTTTGAAAGATTTTGTGGACGAGAAATGTTGCCGAAGTAAACGACATTGTGGAGAAAACGAACTCTAATAATTAGGCAGATTTTACAAATGGCTTGGTTTACTATGACTAATATTTAACATGACAGTTAAGTGAATAAGTTAATTAGCTCTATTGTTAGAAAACGTTACATGCACTTTATTTCCGGGAAACCATTGGTGCATTGAAGTATGGATTTTTCTACATTCACTTTTACTGCTTTAGTGATTGGTAAAATAACACGAAACTGGAACATCAACTAGTCGAATATATTGTTAATGTTTCAGTTAAGGCGTTGTCTGAAAAATGTAATACTTTAAAAAAGCGTTCAGAGTTCCACGTTCCAAAATATCAATTTGAATCAATAAAGTGTTTCTAGACATTTATTTAGGCAATGTTAAAAATAAAAGCGGGCACGGTATTATTGAACATGATCACAATTGTTGGGCTTATGGGTTTGCTGAAAGTTTTACCAAAAATACACCTGAAGTATTATTTTTATAAGAGTAAGAAATACCACCATAAATTAGTAATGTGAAAAGCTTTATAACATCATCGAAAATACACTTTTTTGATTTACCGCGCAGTGCAGAAAGAAACTATTTTTGAATATGTATGTAAAACAGGAAACATTTACAGTGGAATGTACAACGTGAGTTTTTACATTAGAAATAGTCAAAGTTATGAATTTATAAGTTTACATCATTTTACCATGTTTTGTTACGGACATATGTGATAGCGAAAGTGAAAAGGGACCATCGGGAAAAATTGTCCGTTTGTTATTTTTCCAAGTAACATTGCGTTTTGTGAAGAATATCAATGCAACTTGGGAAAATATAGTTAAGGACAAATTTTCCTGATGGTCCTTTTTCTCTTTCGCTATCACATATTATTATATTGAACGCTTCCTCCTCATAAAGTACCTGAAATATTAAACCATATCATATTTAACCTCTGATTTTTGACTGTTTAAGTTTAAACATTTAAAATAAAAACGTATATAGGAAGACTACAAAACTCCTTCAAGTACTTTGCACATTTTGCTCACACATTACAAGATAGTAAAAAGATTGGTTATTTTTATCAATTTATTTTAGGCGAAATTTAATATTTGTATCTGCCGTAATACTGCATTTTTAAACAAAAAGCTGTTTGCGACTTGTTGTTGCATCTCAAGCTTTACGATGTTTTTACCTTATGAATTTAATTATTGTTTAAGGAACCATATTTAAGGATCGAATATTGATTTTAAGCATCACATTTTTCACCTGGATGTATAGACCGTAGAATGATACTACAAAATGCTTTGATTCAACACAGTATTTTATCTAACGACTGTCTAATCAGTTAGAAAATAATATTTTTGCGATTAAATAATCTTCAATGTCGACTACCTTTAAGACACTTGAAGTTAGTTATAATTGAAATTGTTTTACTGGCATCATTTCTCATTAGAAAGGGGGCATAGGAAGCCCTTCTTCTTTACACAAAAACAATTATAGCCTAACTATAGTAATATACTAAGTAAATAAGTAAAAAATATAACACGCAAACATAAAATCCCTAAAAAAATGAATTTGGTTGGACGGGAATGTAAATAGAAAAGAGAATATTGTTTTTATCTTGTTAAAAAACCTCATTTGAAAACCGTATGAATTTATTTGCCGGCCAATTTTTCACACGCAAACTGTTTAGTAAACTGTAAAATTATTATGATTTCGCATTGTTGCTGAAAATCAGCAATCGACTTTATGTTGGAACATGCATTACAATATATTTAATTCAAATCGAAGCCGTCCAAACAAATTAATATTAAGTCGATAAATTATATTGAAACAAGGCAAGCTAAATGACTTAACACAACTGTGGTAATTTTATTTCAACAGTAATATATCAATCAAACTAATATTTATAATCTTATTTATAAGTTTTTATGTAACTTGATGCTTGATTTCATAAGGGTATTCTCTGATGTATATATCATTTAGGGTAATCATCAAAATTTGGGTTTATACAAGATCCTTGCGGACAATTCCAAGCCTTAGCAAACTCTGGCGAATTTTTCAGAGTTCCTATTACGCGATACATTTCCGGAGAATGTCCAGAAGTTGTCCCGGCTTGAAGGAAATTCTTTCTTGTGCTACGTTGACACCAATTCTGTAAATATTAGAATTATTCGGTATTATGTATTTTCTTTTATAACGGTTAAAAGAATAAGTTGTTTTAAAAACCTGGGTAAATCCCAGAAAAAAGGTTTGGCCATCAGAGAACCCTTCTACACCTACTCGGTGTTTACCCATTTCCTCAAACTAGGTAATTTTCTTGAAAGCTTTGTATGCCGCTATGATTCCGATACGGTTCATCACTGAAGGTTTTACAACCTCCATCTCACTTCCACTTAGGTTCAAATAATAGAGGTCATCACTCACGTTCACAATTTTTAAAGCATTTTCCTCTAAATATGTTCATTGATGTTGAGTTTTCCCTGAAACTCTAAAAACGTTCTACATATATTGACGATTAAACTTCTAAACTTGTTTAAATGCATTTGTGAAGGTGAGTCTTCAGAAAGTTGAGCGAATCCCTCTGGCGGTGGTGCGATAGCAATAGTGCTAGCTTTATTTCTCCAGGAATTGAACTTGGCAGGCATTACATTTAAAAGTGTCTTGTCTAGAAATATTGTCTTTAAACCAATTGTAGAGTTTATCCAATGATGCTTCTTTAGTATTTACAAATTAAGCATATATTTAATTTTTCTTGAGTTTTGTTACCAATTTTTATATGCATATTTGTTTTCAGAGATATCAACTTATGTGCATATTTGTTTTGAGATGTTGGTCTGAGGTTTTCATTTAGTTCTGAGCGCGTTCCGGATTACAAGTGAAAGATTAAGAAAATTCGTAGTATATCAGGCATCGTTGAAGATTAAGTCGGGGAATTTGCAAATCGGTTATTCAAAAGAAAGTGGGGAAAATTCAAGATGCTGAATAAATTAAATGTTTTAAAAGACCTGGTTACATACCTATTACTTAAACATTAAAAAAAATTAAATGTATTGTGTGCTAACCAAATTAAAAATAAAACAATCTATTTGGCACGCTTAGATACATATATTAGATTTACGCTGTTATTCATATGAAACGTATATTTTTTTGGTTTTCCCACCCTCCTATGAATATAACCAGACTGACTACTTTTATTTTTTTATATCACTGTCCAGGCTGTGAGTAAATAAACAATCCCCAAATCATGCTAAAACACAAGCCTGCTTGCGAACTATTTGTGATTTTCACGGAAAAATCAAATGCGTTTGTTTTAAAATAAACCTCGAGTCTAAAGTCAAAATATTTCATATTAAGTGACATATTGGAAAAAGTGTTTTCATGTTTTAAAAATACAAACTTTCTATAAAATTGCTGGCAGATATGGATTTCTCATAATTTAGTAATTCGGCATAAATATACATTACTGAACCCTGATATTTTACAAACGACGCAAATTAGTTTCAACATGAGTTCAATGCTTCTTTAAGTACAGGCTGAATACGAGTTCAAGTTAGGTATACAGAGTCGAAAAAAAAATGTTTTAAATTAAAATAATCTTTGTACACCAACATACATACCAACCACAAATAAACATGTATCTATTCTAATGTAAGTTAAGAAAAAAATTTTCATAACTAATAATTACGTGTTTTTTAAATTATATTTTCACATTTTCAGCACAACATTACGTTTTGGATCAACTCAAATACAAATAGAGTAAATATGACTTTTTTAATTCAACAGGAATTATCAAATTATAAGATGAGATAACGTATAGAATACAATTTAAAAATTTAGCTCTTTTTGGTAATTTATGACAAAAATAAGTACACGTGTAACCTCGATTATAAACAGTATATCTTCGTCCTGTTCCAAATCAAAGAAATGGATTTACCATATATATATATATATGGAAGACGTTTCGTCAAATACCAATAATGCAAGGCAATTGGGACAACGCGTGCAGAGCAAGCTTATACAATTATATGTTAGATAAACAGCATAATTAAAAACTAACAAGAACTATACATCCATCGCTAGATTCAACACTTATGAATTATACATTTATCTAAGCATTTACAAATTACCAAGTAAAAGCTCGAATTCGCAAAAGTTTGCATTCAGTAAGATCTCCGTTCAATACTCCCCAGCTTGATGCATCATTGACTAAGATCAATGTCATTAAAAGGGAGTCCGAAAAACACTTTTAATCAAATACACATTTGACTGAAAATTAGCAAGCCAGACCCACATATTATTTAATACTTCAATTCACATTGTACTATTGGATGGGAATAAGCACTAATAAGCTCAAGCTAAAATGGTGGATTGGTATGTGGATTTAACATGTCGAAATCGAAAATGTATCAAGTTAAGTTCATTTTAAGCTGTTTTGAATGTAGCAATGGATATATAATCCTTGTAAGTCAATTAAAGTTAACACGAACCAACCCGGAAAATGGCTTGTTTTAATTGAATACTAAAAAGATCGATAACCACAAAGAACAGAGCTTGCTCTCATTTTAAAGCAGTATTACAAGAAAGCTGAATCTTAGTTCGAAAGTAAATTTTAGTGCAAAAAAAAATTATTTGGCCATAAAGTTCCATTTCAAAAACCACCAGGTCCCTTTTGATGTTTTCGTGCAAAAATCACTATTAAAACGTATTCGGACAAAAAATTCAACTACCTTTTAAGATGAGGTTTTTGATGGTACAAGTAGTAATTTATGTAGTTGTGCAAACGGGTACAGTTAATTCATCACCGGACAACGCAATAACCTTTAACTACACATTGAGCGCACAACTGCTTAAAGACGTTTTGCCGACGAGACACAATTTAAAGACATCTTTTTCATATTTAGATGAGGACGATTTGCTTGAAAGATACTTTGACGAATTCAATGCAACAGAATTGGAAAAAATACAATTACTTATAAATCTGCAGCAAATACTAAATCAAATTGCAAATGATAAATGCCTCGTTGTGGTTAACGATTTTAAACAAGTTGACTT
>JAQFZH010000650.1:0-29081 GCA_034695485.1 Entomobrya nivalis | reverse complement strand
TAGGTTGTTTGCCAAATACGATGCACATACAGAAAGTCGGCAAATGTGTGACTTCAAAGGAGGTAATGCACCCTTAAAACGCCGATTGAAATTATATTACCGAACGATTTAAAGCTGCAGTTATATTTTTTTAACAAATTGCATAAAATTCTCATCAAACTGTCTTCATAAAATGGTTACGCCAAGTCTCAATAAAATCCATTAAATCGATTATGCAGCAAACCATGTGAAAAAATATTACCTTTAAAACACCCTGAAATCGAGATGGCCAAACCAAATCAAACCATAAACAAATTGTGTATTTTCAAAATTAAATTTTGTCTATAAATTTTGAAACATTTTAAAAGAAAAAATAACACAGCACTTCAATTGTTGGCGGATCAAAAAAATACTTGGAAACAAATTGATTTCCAAAAATAATAATAAAAGTATCGTACCTAATTTATTTTATAAAATGATTCATAAGGAATCATAACGTTTGGTTGTTTTTTTTCAAATCATTTAGGTTTCCTGGAAGTGAACACGTTGAAGATTAAGAAGTTTGTGTAATTTCCCAAGAAATTATCCCACGATTAATTAATTACTTAATATTGAGCAGAAGTGACTTTAATATAACCTCGTGCTCACCCAAAAATATTTGTAAACTTCCGAACAAATTCCTACCAATTTATATGCCCAAATTACTGACCGTAACAAATGCTAATCGAATAACTCAAAAGATGATAAAAATTATTTTAAAACCGGGAATGTATGTATTATATTTGTTGCACTTCCTAAACTATTTTGGTACACAGTGCTAGATTTGTATTGCTTAACGACTTAAATCATTTATTGCAAGATGCTGCGTGTTAAATGTTTGCTAGTTGAACAGCGAGAGGATTATACTCTCGTAATCTGCGTGTTCAAGTGACCTAAAATCGACTAAATTCTTGCTGATTTGCACTTGGTAGTTTTATAAGTTTCCGCGACCATAAATATTTAAGGTGAATGTTTTGAGAAAAGGAATCCTCAAACTCAAATGCCGTTGGCTCTTCACGTGATAATAATTTTGGTTATCAACTCACAGTTCACCACCGACTTGGGTATTTTAGTAGCTACTCTTAAAATGCGATTGGCCATCACGTGATATTTTTTGACTGAGTGGTACCCGTCTTCAGTACAAATATTAAAATATTTACATTCGGAGAAATAACGGTAAATTTGTATGCATTTGGAAGTACACACACATTCATACACACGCACTTAAGGTTGACTTGACATACCTTACACTTGCTACATTCAAAGCATGCTGTGCAGCCATTTACTAGCGAAATTTCATGCTCTGGGCTTTTTTCCAATACGATTTAAATGAAACCATCACATAAACACATCCCTGAAACAATGAAATATTTATTTAGAATCAAATGCCTATTCCATAAAATTCTCCATTGAAGTGATTTGTAAAATTTTGAATTTAGAATTGTGATACATTCTACGCAGCAAAATTAAGTTACTTCTTTTGTCGTTGAATTCAATTTTTCTGAGCAACAGGAGCAGATCCTATGCAACGTCGGATCTCAGGACCGACGAGGAACTGACTTGCACAATTTCATTAATTGATAATTCGATTTCATTAATTGATAATTCGAATGGAATGTGGTCAAAACTGCAAAGGATTACTGTAAAACCAAAAGGAAATAGGCAATCGACTTGCTTTCAAAATTATTGTAATATCAACCCAACAACCTCCTTTAATGTAAACTTTTAAGGGTTGGAAAGACTTGAAGATTTTACTTTTACTTTTCCACAGTAAAATACAATAATTGTAAAAAAACATATAACGAGTCTTATGAATGCCCTTTTTCTAGTAATATTCTTAGATGCACCCCCAACTGGAAAAGGAAGGAGAGTGGGTTGAAGGAAAAGGGTTGACGATGAGTACGTTTACAAAAACAACAACAGTATAGGCAAACTTTTACTTTTTATTTATTTTTGTGTTTGCAGCGTGATCATTGTTTGCATTTTATACAAGTGTGTAAGCTAAAGAGTTCAAGTAAATACACGTACAAAATACATGCACATGTCAATATTTTAAAGTAACTGAATTTCTTTCATGCTGTAAATACAGTTAAAATACTTAATTAAGCGACGTTTCAAAGTTTTCTCAACAAGCCTAGAATATTTATGATATTTATGCATTAAAGTAAAACAAACAAAATAATTATATGGAAAAATTTATAATTTTTTTTTCAGGCATTCGGATGTTTCTATTGGTAAATCCTCATAACTAAACATCAGCATATCCGTTTCTTGGGGTATTTTGAGAGAATAAGGCATTTTAAGTGAATTCCATTTATTTATATTCATTAGTTCAGCTCACAATCCACTAATGCATTTTGATAGCAATCTAAGTAAACCCTTGGAATATAACGTACTTTTTGTCAAGTCAGTAGTACTACACGCACAGTACGTTTACATAAAACGTTCGTTAGAGATTTAAGCACATGAAGGAAGGCAATTGAAAGACAAAGGACTAGGATTTTTCCAACGTAATACATACGGACAATACCAGCATGAAGCATTCACAGAGAAAGTGCAATCATTTTTCATAGTCTCAAGAATAATATAAATAGCATATAAGACTGGTACAACTTCCATTATGTGCATTGGTTTATTTATTCTACAAATCACATATTCTTAAAAATGCTTATTGTCATGCTTTGGGATCATTCTCTTATTTTATGCAATATTTAATGCTATATTAAATCGGATAATTATTTCATGGGACAACAATAGTCAAACTGGTAAAATATTTTTTAAGTGACGTTTTGCAGATTTGATTTCTCAATTTGAATATATTCAGTAAATTTCCATAAATTAAGCGCAGTTACTAAGCAAGCGTCTTTTGTCATGTCTTAAATAATATGCCGTCATTTAATTTAAAATGTATAACAATTGTATAAACTACAAAGCATAAAAAGTTAATTATATGAGTTAAACACTTGAGTTTTACACAGAAATGATATAATTGACAATTGAAATACATTTTAATAACATAATTTTAAAATTGCTTCAATTCCTAAAGCTTAAAAATACTAAAAAAGTAGATAATGACTATTGGTATATCAAAATCACGGTTTCAATTAGTTTACCTGTTTTTTACTCCGATTTTATTTGTAATTCAATACCTTAATGAAATGAATTTTTTTCCCGTTTATACCTCTAGACCATTTCAGAAGAACGTCACTCTGACTTCGATTTAAAAAACTATATTGGTGTGATTACGCTCATTGTATTGGATTCAATACAAATATCGAGCCAACTGATCAGCAATATTGCATACAATTGCATACAAAAAGTAATGAGACAAATATCTGTGTTTTTTTGCAAAATTAATTGCAACAGCTTAGTTTTTGATGAATTTAGTAAAATTATAAGTGTTATTTTCAAAATCATTTCAAATTCATTCGCATTTTTTGTACTCGATTTGATTAATTGATGGACTTGTTTATAATTGCAATTAACATTGCTGGATGCATATGAGCCTACAACAGCATATCGTTTTGGTTTTGGGTTATATTGAGAACAGAAAGCCCAAGAAATTACACCGATTTACTGATCACGTGAAAATAATTATTGTTCCTTAATTCAGTTCACAGCCGACTTGTGTATTTTAAAAGCTACCTATATCACACATTTGGCTTTCACGTGATATTTTTCGGATATCAAGTCAGTACTCGTTGTCAATGCATAACTTCATATTTAACATTCATTTCATTCCTAAGAACATACATGCATACATATTAAAAGTGGACCCATGACCATTATGCGCATTTGGTATAATAGCCCTTTCCTTTCCACCTATAAGTTATGAATGAAGGTAATTTGTGGCTTATTACCATTTGAACATACATGTGCTATACCTTTCACACGTTAAGTGATAATAGCCGTTAAAGAGCAAGCATGTTAGGTAAAGTCATTCAACTTGAGGTCCTGGTGTTTTTCCATAACGACTTATAAGAAAGCCACTATTGAAATAAAGCCTAGATAATTAGTAAGTACAATTGTATTGATGGTGAATCAATAGCTTTTTTCTAATGTTCCTCACTGAAAAAGTATAACGTAGTCGGTTATGCACACATTGGATATGTATTGGTAAACCACTGTCTACATGCAGGTAAGGTAAAAAGGTCTTTTGTGTGATAGCAGCATTTTTGTTATGTGCATCCCAAAAAAGGAAAGGGTTAAGAAATGAAGTAGTAAAATGAGTTCATGATCAGTAAGTACGATATAACTAAGTAAATAATTATAAACCCTAATCGGAATGAGATCATTTTAATTAATTAATATAAAACCTATGCACATTTGACGTTTGTGCGATAATATTTGCAAATTTTCGCACTATCAAAACCAAATTTTAGCTTAAATTTTATTTACGAATAAATCGGTTCAAGGGTCTTATTTTATTTGTAATGTAATGTTACCCTTAGATCCCAAGAGCTAAATATTTTAATAAGAATATCTAATTTAAGCAGTCATATCGGTTTCAATGAACAAATTAAAGGATGATGAAAGATTGATCAAATTAGCAGCAAATTATGTGCAAAAAAGACACAATTAAATTAATTAAGTTGGCTTATTCAATTTAATGCAAGACTCGAAAAGTATTCCTGAATAATGAATTATTTATTAATTCACTTATTGTATTCCAAGATAATTTGAATTGCAATTTTGTAAATATTCAGGTAAAAGTTTCAAAATTCAAATAAAACTGGAAGCCAAAAACCAGTGGCAAAGATTTGGAGTTATATTGAAGCTATTATGTAATTATATTCATTCGTTTTTGTATAAACCTTAGCAATCAATTTAATTGTACTATTAACAATTTCCTTGGTTTTATAATACATTGGTGGATGATAATGGCACTTTATTAGTTTATTACTTTTGTTTGAAGAATTTGGAGAGAAGGAAGTCTCCGAAAATACCAAAATGAAGTTTGTATCACATTTTAATTAAATACTTTATTGTCGTTTAGAATCATTCCCCAAATTCTTTAGTATTTTTAGTGCAATATAAAATCGTAAAAGCAGCTATTAAGTTTTTTGGTAAAGTTGTACCATAATCAGAAAATAAATAAAACTTGGGTTCAGTTGGGACTCCACACGTTAATTTTTTCGGTGGTTAGAATACAGCAGGGATTACATAATATTTACTCAGTTCATATTACAACACTGTTTAAGCTTCAGGTTCTGGTATTTTTCCAAATCGACTTAAATGAAAGCCGTCACAAAAATAATAAATCAATCATTTATAATAAAATCCCTTTTACGTACCGTTCTTAGATAAAATTATATGTAAAATTTAAACTTAGAATTTTTATAGATTTGCTAACGTTCAGGTATAAAAAAAATAATTATTTTGTTTTTGTCTTTCAATTAAATTCTTCTAAGCTCAATTAGCAGATTTTATGCAACGTCACATGTCTGGACCGACAAGGAACTGGTTTGCATGACTTCGTATTTTTAGGAGTTTTATAATTTAACTTTGCTGTAATAATTAATTAAAAATGAATACAAGCAATTTGATTTTGATTTGTGGTGTAATCTCAAATATTACTAAAGACTAAAGTCCCAAGTCGGTAATAATTTTTTAAAATAGTTTTCATAGTTAGGTTCAGATAATTTTGTGTCACATAATTATTCTGATTCTGAGTGCAAGGATTTGAGGGGCATTTTGAGACCTCGAAATTATGTCTTCTGCAAAAATTGTAAAACGGTAAAATATGTTTGCTTCTAATAGTAACGCTGGCATTAATCTTATTTATATAAATATTAGCTTACAATAAGCCTACATAAATGAAATATAATCACAACTGCTGGTATCTAACACGCAAATATTTTAATTCAAATGTCACAAAAAAACTTACTGTTTTTACAAGCAGTGTAACATGCTTTATTGGCTTTTTTACGAATATACTAATCTGTGAAACACAAAAAAATGTTTTCATCAATTTTCCTCTACTTGTTATTCTGAAAATAAATCGCCTTGGCAAAATTTCTGATCTGTACGCTAAACAGGTTTTCGTCTAAAGTTGTGCAAAAGCGTAGTGAAATATTGATTTGTCGACGAAATGATTCGACTAACCCATGTCGTTAAATATTTCGTATAAAAAGTTCCGCAATGCAATTCAAATTTATTCACTTTAATGAAAATACCTGCCAAAACTCCCCATAAATATATGAATTGCTGTGGTAATATTTTTTCAGCAATTTTCATGTCTGGGAGTAAAGCCTGTGGGAACTAGTTAGAAAGCAGGGAAATTACTCAATTTGTAAAATTACTTTCGATGAACTATTTAATTTGCAAAATTTTAATTAATATTTTTATTAATCAGTGGGGTTATTTAACACAATACAGAAAGAATTTCAATGAAGTGCAATGGACCAATTGTGGTTTTTATCTTTTATCATGTGTGCAGTATTTAGGTTACATAGATGGATATTCTAAGAACACAACATTTAAAAAATTAAAATTTGGGTAGGGTAATTTAAATAACCAAAATAATTAAACTGAAAAATTTATGGTTTTTTTAGATGCATTGGTTTTTAATATTGATAAATCGTCATAACTCAACAGCAGCATATCCTTTTTGTGGGGGTGTGTTGAGGGCAGAAAGCATTTTAAGTGAATTCCATTCATTTCTATTTATTTATTCAGTTCACAACCGACTAGTAGCAATCTAAGTGAACACTTTGAAAATAATGTAATTTTTTGTCAAGTCAGCATTACACAGTAAGTTTACATAAAACGTTCGTTTGAGGTTTGATTATATTATGCAGCCAACTGAAAAACAAGGGACTAGGATCCTTCCAACATAATACACACAGATAAAACCAGCATGAAGCATACGCAAAGAAAGTAAAACCATTTTTCATTGTCCCGAGAATAATATAAATAGCATATCAGACTGGTACTACTTCCATTGTTTTCATTAGTTTACCTATCCTACAAATCACTTTCAATTTAATGCAATACGAAATCGTATAATTATTTATTGGGACAATAATAGACAAACTTGTAAACTAGAACTGGTCCAACAAAATTAGGAGACAAAAAATGCTACATCACATTAAAGTGTATCAAATGTACTAGATTATGAATGTAAAGCAATCAATTTGATCGGTAAAAAATCAAATATGATGCATAAAAATATTCCGACTTGAAGGTTTGTCTTCACCTTCGGGTTTTATTTTCATATGATTTTTTTATTACTCGCTCTTTAAACTTAACTACTCAATTTAATCAATTCTTTAAATGCAAAAATAAGACACCGTAGTATGTGGGTTCAGGACGACAAAATAGCACATATGCACTTGTGGAACATCAAAAGCACAGTTTTAAATATTTAAATTGTGTTCTCTTTTAATTATATTTGTAATTCAATAAATTTTATTGGAAGCTAATATTTGAGTTTATTTCTCTAAATGTTTTTTTCGGACTAACGTCACAAGGACTATACATGACCAAAAGATATATTCATATGATTCCGTTCATTGTATTAGATTCATAACCATTTTTACGTAAACTGATCAGTTATATTGCATAAAAAGTTGTACAAAAAGTATTCATACAAATACCTGAGTTTTGCACGTTAAATTGGAAAAGTTTCTTTTTAAAGAATATAATCAAATTAAAACTTAACCTTTGCAAAATTATTTCGAATTCATCGCCAAGTTTTTTTATTTTATTATTTCGAAATAGACATATGGATTTGTCCATACTTGCAAATTACAATTATGCGAACTTATGACAACATATCAGCATATCGTTTTTAAGTGAAATTGGGATATTTTGAGAGAAGTTCCAAGGAATAATACTAATTTACTGATCACGTGATAATAACTTTATAACACATTTGACATTCACGTGATATTTTTCAGATATCAAATCAGTACTCGTTGTCAGTCAGTACACAAGTTCATATATAACGCTCGTTTCACATACAGTTCTAAGAACATACATACATTCATACGAAAAGGAAGGATCAGGAATATTATCCGTATATTTAACGGTAGCCCTTTTCCACCGAGAATGTCCCAATGAAGGTGCCTTGTAGTATGCTACCATTTGAACATACATGGGTTATACCTTTCACATGTTAACTGGGAATAAACGTTAAAAAGTAAGCTTGTTGGGAAAAGTCATTCAACTTCAAATCCTGGTATTTTTCCATAACGGCTTATAAGAAAGCCACAGTTGAAATGAAGCTCTTCAGAAGTAAAGTATTCAGGATGAATCAGTAGCTATCTTGCAATGTGTCCTTACTAAAGAAATATAACGTACTCGCATACACACATTGAATTAGTGCTGTTCATGTAGTTTCCACATTCAGGGTCGTCAAAAAGGGAAAAATGTTTTTTTGTAGCACAAGCAGCATTTTTGTTAGGTGTAGCCAAAGACGAAAACCTAAGAGAAAGGCAGAACAGTTTATGAAATAGTAAAAATGGTTAATGATCAGAAAATACCCTCTAACTACATAATTCATAATAAACTGCTGTGAGATAATTTCATGCTTAATAATCATTTGTTATTCAATTAACACTTACGATTAGCTTAACGTCTAATCAATGACATTTGCAAGTTTTAGCACTATTAAAACCTAATTTCCGCTTTTATTTTAAGTTAGTGTTATGAATTTTGATGAATTGTTTCTCAAATAAATAGTTAATTATATGCAAGTAGGCAAAAACAATTCATGAGTTTTGTTTATTTAAACAACGCAAGACCTAAAATATTTCTAAATAATAAATTATTTATTTTTTCCCTCCTTAAATTTCAAATTTCAAATTTCCTTAAATAATTTAAATTGCGATTTTGCAAAAAAAAACTTTTTGAGGAAAATTTGCGAAAATTACAAATAATATTAAAAGGGATTTTTTTCCCGATCAGTATAGAAGTAGAAAGAAACGCTTTTCCGCAAGAATATGTGACTATTATTTGCTAAGCTACTTGATAACCCTACATGGTAAAAACTGTCGAAAAATTATACGTTGACATAATGTGTACAGTCTTGAAACTGAGAATGGGTTTATTCAAAATGCCTTATCCAAAATCATAAATACATACGAACGTATTTAATGTGCATGTGTCCGTAGCTTACCATTCCCGAGAATGCCTAGAATATCTCTGCTATTGTGCTATACCATAAAAAAGGTATTTAATATTAAGACTTCAGGTCGTACTTAGTACTTTTCAATCACATTAGTCAATACGCTAAAGATGCTATATTTTAGGTTATTTCCCGAAATTCTGACCGGATATCAAAAAGATCAGTTAATCACTCGGAATATTGTAGGCATTGTTTTTTTGGGAAATAAACTGTCTATGCTATCATCTATACCCAAAATATGAAATAAAACTTCAGATGGCACTTTTAAAAGCAAACTTGAACACATAAAAGTGTCAATTAATCACAATTTGAATCTGCCCGGAAAACTTCGTGACAATCCATGTTATAAATTACCAACAATGCACTGACAAAAAAGTGGATCTTATTCTTAAGCTTCTTATCATTAGCCCCTTTATTCCATATTTTTGAGCATTTTATGACTTTTATTAATTGATCACTCGAATGCAATGTAATAATACTGTAAACGACTGCAACAAGAGAGAATAAAACAGTTGGCTTACAGCACAGTTCTAATTGATGTGATAGCAATGCTGTGACCGACTTGGATGTACGCTTTTATGGGTTTAAAAGGACAATTCAAGTTTTCACTTTTGCTTTTTCACAGCAAAGTGCAGCAAAGGATAGTAAAAAAAATACCGTGTTTTGTAAAGATATCTTTTTCTAGCACTATTGTTAGACGCACTCAATTCTGGGAAAGGAAGAGAAAGGATTCAACGAAAAAGATTCTGAAGATTAGTAAATTTATAACAGCAGCAAAGACATACTTTTAATTTTATTTGGTTCTAATTTTATGGTTGGATCATTGTATGCATTTTATGCAAGTACTTAAGCTATGAGCCAGTGTAAGTATATGTACGGGCAAATTATGAATGAGAAAATTTCCATTTTACTCTGAAATTCGAAAAAATTGGGTTTCAGGTAATCAAATTGTACACCTTGAAACAGTTTGCTACAAACATTAGTTAAAGAAAAAATACTAGCACTTTAATTTGAAGTGTATTCGTAAAAATTGTTAAGGACTAAGTTCGATAGTCGCTAAATAAATTTTGATTTTCAAAACCAAAGTTAGGTTTACGTTATTTTTTTAAAACATAATAATACTAAAGAATGCAAAGTTTATTTTGGGGCAATGGAAGACCTCAAATTGATGAATTTAGTCAAATTTAATCTTTACCTAATTGCATTGATAGATACTTGTGAAAAAAACAGCAAAGTGTGATGACTTGAAAGAAGAAAGCCCAAAATGAAATACCGATTTGATGATCACATGATAATAATTGTTGTTCATTTGTTCAATTCACAATCGACTTGTGTAATATATTATATATAAAAATAATACATTTCGCTTTCAATTGATATTTCTTGAATATAAAACCAGTACTGGTCGTCAGTACACAACTTCATGTATAATGTACATTTCACATACAATTCTAACAGTCTTACGTGCACACATATAAAAAAGAAGCCTCATGAACACTATGCATACTTCTTTATTGTAGCCCTTTCATGTTCAGCTAAAAATTATGATTGAAGGTACTTTGTGGCTTATAACCATTTAAATATATGTATTATACCTACCACATGTTAATGGTTTAAAAGCCGTTGAAAAGGAACCACGTTCAGTAAAGTCATTCAACTTCGGATCTTGGTATTTTTCCATAACGACTTATTAGAAAGCCACCACTAAAATGCTGCCCTATTAAGTATTAAGGATAGATCAATAGCTTTGGAATGTGTCTTTACTCAAAAAATATAACGTAGTTGCTAATGCTCACACTTAATATGCACCGTTATCCACTTACAACATGCAGGTGAATGAATAACGTAAAAGTTTTTTTTTGTCGGGCGCAGCTAAATTAAATTCACTTTGCAATTGAAATCGATGTGGATTATGCATACCATCCCAAAATTAAGGAAACCTTGAATTTTGGTGAAATTGGCGTATTTGTGCACTCGGTTTTAAGAATATTTTGGAAGTATGATATCTTCTGAGAGAATGGACTCTGAAGGCGAATCTTTTTAAGATGTCATTGATTTCAATTTTGATAGCTTAGATAAGTTTATTTATACTCTCCTGGCTATCTATTTCACTAAAACATTTGATTGAATAATTGATTTTCTTCTTCATTTATGCCTATTTTATTGAAAGATGATCATGACACTACAACAGCATATCACTTTGTGTGGGGATGGTTTGAGAAAATGAAGCATATTAATGAAACACTATATGCTTATCAAATGATAATAAGTTTTTGTTCACTAGTTGGGGTAATTATCGACTTGTATATTTAAGCATCAATCTAAAAAATATCTTTGGCCATCTTGTGATATTTTTAGTATTAAATCCATACTCCTTTTCTTAACTACACAAGTTCAAATAAAATGGGAAATAGAATTGATAAAAAGTGTGAACGTCTGTAATACAATAAGCACATCAAACTTTTATTCTTTTGACGCATTCAGCGGCTCATTTATTATAGAAAACAATTTAAGTTTTAATATCATTAAAAATCAAACACTAAAATTCGGTCAACTTGGATTTCATTTTGAATAATTGAGTAAAACTAAAAGTGTTACTTTTGCAAAACCAATTCGAATTCATTAGCATATTTTCGTATTCAATGATTTGATCATTGGATGGACTTGTTCATATTTGCAAATTACATTGATAGATACTTATTACAAAATATACTTATCAGTATATCGTTTTTAAGTGGGGTAATTTAAGTCCCAGAGATGATACCGATTTCCTGATCACGTGATAACAATTTTTTGTTTAATAGTTCAGTTAACAATCGGCTTGTGTAGTTTAGCAGCTAGCTATACAATACTTTTGGCTTTCACGTAATATGTTTCAGCTATCAATTCAATACTCGCCAACTCAATATTTAGCCTCATTTCATTTCTAAGCACATAAATACATACATATTAAAAGTGGACCCATGAACATTATGCATTCTTTTTTTATGGTAGCCCTTTTCACCTGGAAAATATGAATGAAGGTACCTTGTGGCTTATTGTCATTTTGAGCCTACATTTGTCATATCTTTCATATGTTAAGTGCGAATAGCCGTTAAAAACTGAGCATGTTGGGTAAAGTCAAGCAACTTCGAGTCCCAGTATTTTTCCATAACGGCTTATTAGGAAGTTCCCACTGAAATGAAGCTCTTAAATAGTAAAGTATTCAGGGTGATTTAATGTGTATCTTGTAATGTGTCCTTGCTGAAAAAAATTAACGTAGTTGCTTATGCACGCGCTTATTATGCGCAGTTTACCACTTACGACATGCAGGTAAGTAAACTGTGCATATTTATTTACAATATTTATGACGTCATAATAATTTTGGTACAATAGTTCTATTCAGTAGCAATCAAAATGAAAACTTTTCGCACAAGTTATTTGCTCTTGATCTGTAGAACAAGTGCCTAAGGTTTTAGCCCGTTTTTTGTTAGATGCACTTAAAAATGAAATATAGAAAAGGAAAAAAATGAATAGCGTTTCAGCAGCCAATTTGATATTGTTTGTTAGGTTATCAAGCTCTCTAGTGCTCAGTAAGTTGATCTATTTAAAAAATAATTAACATAAACCTTAAAAATAAAATGCATTTTATTATTACAGTTTTATAATTGCATGAAATGCTCAAGATTACTAAATACAGATGCTTTCTTCTACTAAAATCACTTTAAAAAAATTTCCTCCTTGAACTACAAAAATATGAACACGTAATTCAATATATTTTCTGAAACTTTAGCATGACAACGACACAATGACTCGCGGAGAATCCACAGCTGGATTTCTAATTGAAAATTTGTACAATTCTTATTTCAATTCTGTTTTTTCTGATAGATTTCAATGAAATTGCAAGTTTTGTGTTTATTTCTCAAGATTTTAAGATAATAAGAACGTCAAGCTAACTACAATTAAAAAACATTGATCACATTTTATTTAACTTTTTATTTAAAAATTAATGATAAAAAATTGTTAAAAAAATATCCTGATAAACGTTTTGATAAATTGATACGATTAAAACTTTTCATTTGTGTAAATCTATTTCAAATTCATTTCCAAGAATTTTGTGTTCAGTGATTCGATTAGAGAGACACAATTGTTGGAAATTACAATGAATTATGTTCCGAGCAATTTGAAATACAGGTGTATTGTCCCTTTCATATTTTAAGTAAGAATGCCGTTGCCGTTGAAATGTAAGAATTATGGGTAGAGCCAGTGCACTTCAAGTCTTGGTATTTTTCCATTACGACCTTAATGAAAGCCCGCACTAAAAAACGAAGTCCCTTTACGGTAAAATATTCATTACAAATCAATAGCCTTGTTTATTCAGGTATTCTATGCAGAAGTATAATGTATTTACATTATTACATTAACATTATTACATTCACATACGTTCATTGATCAAGTACCTGTTTCCACTTGCTACAGGCGTGTAAGTCAATACAGAAAAAATGCCTTTCTTGTGGGGGATTTTTTGATATGGCTATTTTTGAATTATTGATTATTATCAAGTAATGCTTGAAATTATAACCACTGCGTGAACATAAACTCGAATATTCAAGAGAACTTGCGCTATTTAATAGTGATCTGCATTTTTAGGCTAAAATTAATGTGATTTATTAGGAAGCAGTTTGTCACTTCTTGCAAGTAGGGAAGTTGCGTGGGAGGAAATGGTGGATGTATTGTTGACACTGCGTTAAATGTAATTTTGATCGACTTGATTTTAATGTCTTATGGATTGAAATTATGTTAATTGTGGTTTAATAGAAATTAATGGATGTAACGCTGATGCAAAAAAAAAGTTATTAGTATTCCATTTCTCCATATCCATTCATTCAATGTGAAAAAAGCTTTTAGAGAAAAACGAAAGTTGGAAAAAACAGTAAAATTGTTATGGGAGATGCTGTGTAAATTTTCCCAATGAAATGAAAATCTTTGGACATCGATTTTAGTGGAAAATGCATGCTTGTCCAAAAAATATTCTTCTTAATATGCTATTATATGTACTCAATGCCAGCTAGAGTTAAATAAATAATTCTAAAAGTAGACTTGGGTTTGAAATTTGGATTAATTTTTTTTAAGGAAAAACAAATATAGATTTGAAATTTATTGACATTTTGCAAAATAAATCATTAGCTTTAAAATAACTGTAAGAATAAATAATATAAAAATACGCTTTGAAAAGAAAAAACTTGAGAATACCGATGTACTCACTATATTTTGAAATCATAGTTTTGTGGCATTCGTCCAAGAAAAAAACGGTTGAGTTTGGTAAACAGATGGGAGATTTAAGTGCAGGTTGTACCACACTCACAAAAACCAGATCCAGCATCAGTGCAATCTGGTGCACAGCATTTAATTTGAGTGGAACTGCAACATTTCTTTGTGGTTCCCGTTGGTAAATCAGTTGTAGGGCAAGTCAAGGTGCTCAGATCCACAGGTAGAGTAGCAGGGAGTTGTGCTGTAGCCGAACACTGAAATTACAAAAAAATAGAGTTATCACATGTAAAGGTTTTGCACAATAAACTGTGAGTGGATGAATGAATTCGACGTTGGAATTAAAAAATATTGTATTATAGGAAGACTTACAGTGCCTGTAGCCCAGCTCACATCTACCAAGAGGAGATGGGTGAGAGCCAAGACGATAAGAAATTTCGCACTGTGATCCATTTTGATGGTTTGAGAAATTTCTGGGAAAAAGTGTAATATTGAGTTGCGTTATAAGCTGAGTTGTTTCAACTGAAAAAGTTAAATGTCGATTGATGACAGTGAAGACCATCTGCACACGCTTTTATAGGGGGAGAGAACTAGGATATTAAACAAAAAAATCAACAATTGTATTAGTAAAGCCTTGTACCACACTACTAATGGTAGGTACACATAAGAAGCAACGTGGAAATTTTTTTAAAGGGAAAAGGGTTGATATTGGCTACTTTTTCTGTTTAGTTTAATGAACCTTCATGTGTACAATTTTTTTTTAGAAAAAAAGGAACAATGAGCTTATTTACGTGTACATTTCATGGAGTTTTTATCCATGTGCTTGTAAGCATATCACAAAACGCATTTACAGGTGAGAAAAAATTCACCGATAAAGGAAGGGTTATATATGTGCATTTTCGTGGGGAAATTTTCGGGTACTTTTGAAATCAAATAGTTTTATTGTTCAACTCACGGAGGACAACGGATAGACATACATGTATGTATATATAAAGAACGACTCTGAGAATTCCCACATTACTGAGCATAACGTAAGCATAAGTCTGAATAACGTTTGTGGAAAAATACAAACTTTAAGTGATCACGTGACCACTGTCCCCTTTCAAACATTTTTTTAAATAGAAAGCTTATATTCGTTAAACTGATGGAAATAAAACAATAAAAAATATATACAAACATGTACAAAATAAATAATAAGTGTTGTGAATAATTGTACAGGCAGCATTGACAAAATATTGACTTTACTCGACAAAGTTGAGTTGCATGCATGTTTCTAATATACATTATGACCACAATCAAGCAAGCAAAATGGGATATATGAGAGATCACTGTATTTATTAATATTTGAAGAGAGCATTCCTTAAAGCATACCAATGCCCCAATATTGTCTACTATTAATATATAAAATATGCAATTTAGTTCACAGAAAAAATACATAAGGCCTGTGTACCTTCTTCTGCAACATTTTTGAAATGCAATTTATTTCTAAATGAAAATGTTGTTTTGTTGAACTTTTGTACCATTAAAATCTACGTAAGTTAAAGTACAAAAAATATGTGAGATGAGAATTGTCAAGTCATGTATGTCTTAAATAACAGTCGACAATGAAGTGCTGCAAGATTATGTTTTTTCCTGACATAAAAAATAGATCAAAAATTTGTATTCGATCTTTTCTCACAATTTTATAGAAAATATTTCTTCGAAACTTTTTAGTAGGAAATGATCAGCATATTCATTAATACAGGAATCATTAGCTGTTTTAGAAATAATTGTTGGTTTTGTACTGCATGGAGGCCTAAAGTAAAAAATTCTAGTTAAAAGGTAACCCAAGCGTTTCTTCGCATGCAGCCATCATGTAGGTCGAAGCAAGAAATAAAATTTGACACTAAATTGACGTACGAGACAAGCGCTTTACTCTAAGTATCAGATTTGTATTCAAAAACAAACGCAAGGAAAGATTAAAACAATAAAATTCTTGAAAAAATATGTCCCTTCAAAAATACTTTCTTAACCAAAGTACAAAATTTATAATAAATTTTAAAGTTTAAAAAGTTTAGATTTCGTCAACCAAGAATGTCTATTCTAGGCATTTTAGAAAGCGGAGATTTCCGAAAACTTGGTAAGTAGGGCATATTGTCAAATCAATCTTTTTTTGCATGGACGGGTAATCGTTAAGAAAATCATGGTCTTGAAAAGTAGGAAAAAAGTCATTTCGTAATAGTTTTTAAATATGTAGCAAATATTAATATAAAGTGGCATGCAGAATCAAACACATTTGTTTCTTGTAGTAAAAATTATGTAGTTTTCAAATATATCTGGATTGGATAACATTACGCCTTTAGTTGAAAGAAATATGCACTCAAAAAATGTTGCAGAAGAAGGTACACAGGCCTTATTTAAATATAAGGTTGTAGATATTTAATATATTGACAGTAAACAATTCTGTTATGAATAAATCGTAGATTTTTGTAGAAAATTTGCCAGTCCAAAGTAATTTAATTTAGATTATAGTGTAAAATGCACCTATTGGCAATGTGGTATAATAAAACAGTATTGCCGTTATATTGCGGACATGGTTGACCACCAATGTGGTGTAATAATAGTCTGGTCTTCAGTTGTATTATCTATTGTATTTTACAGTCGCATTGCGAATTGCTATCGATGAAGAATTATTTTATCTGACGTTCTAGAACAATTCCATTTTTGGCAGTATTCTGGGCCTAGAATCTAGAGTTTTTTGCCAAATAAAATTCACTACGAAAAAGTCGAATAGATGTTTAAGCTAGAACGTATAAGGAGAATTTTTTAGTGAAAATTATTAGTCGATACTAATCGTATTGTAGTAATTTTACATTTAATTTTTTTCTACTTGATCTACAAATAGAATGGTCAAGCTTTCTAAAAAAATGGCTTATAATGATACACGACAGGGGATTTTTGATGATTTGATTTTTAATTTCAAAAATAAATAAATTTATACCTGATTTTTATAACTACTCAGAATATAAAACTTATTGTATCATGAATGTACCAGTACAATGAATTTGGTTTTTTGGAAGGCTCAAAAACCTTGAAATACAAAACATCGCTGTATTTAGCATATTATTTTAACATACCAACTTGATTCTCCTTAGGAAAGTAATTCAGATTCCGGTAAAAAAAAATTATGAGCCTCTAAAACATAGTATGGTTCTGAGCCTAACTGAACGATTGTGATTAAAATGTGCATATCATAACAACCAATTTCTTCGAATATGTTATTAGTTTGGATAAACCTAATTGTAAAAAAATTGTGAATAATTAAAATCACATTTTGGAAACAAATTTCTTATATTTATTTACTTGTAAGAATGTTCTTTTTTTGACTTGGCAATAACTAGTATCCAGAATATTCCATCAAAACCTTATTGTTTGTAATAGAGAGAATCGAAGAAAGAGCCGACAATACAAAATTGAAATTCTTATATAAGCATGTATTATCATTTATCATCTAACTGACTGTAAAATCATGTTTGACTGGCATTAAATTTATGTGCATATTTTCTTTACAAAAATGCAAGCAAGTGCTATTTAAACTTATGACATATAAATGAAAATTACCATTTCCCCCAAATAATTACATTTATTAGACAAGAAAAATATTACAGAGATTATAATATTCATTATAATTTTGCATTAATAAATTTTAATTGCATTTACAAAAATAACATAGCACTCAATTACAAGTGAAACTTGTAAGTATCTTTTGATCAGCAAAATATATAATGAAAAAATTCTATTCTCATTTTACACTTGCTAATGTTAAATAATCCAGGAAATTAATATGATAAAAGGATAAGAGGATGAGTGAAAGATCCTTTATTATCACGAACTTCAATGAAGTGGATAGGTTTTCATAGCAACCTAACTATGAACTGTAAATGTAGTGACTACGAGACTGACGATCCCAAAAAGGGCATTTCTGTTCGTTTGTTTTCTGTTGTCTTTAGAAATTTATCCTTTTCTTGACACATTACTTGGGTTGTATGATAAAGTGCATATATGAAAAGTAAGGAAATTCATAAAAAAGCTTGTGTTGATTGAAATCATGTATGCCAACTCATTTTTCATTAATTTCATTCATTCGTAGCCGCATTAACTTTTCCAAAGTTGCCTACAAAATATTAAAACAATATTGGTGTTGGGTGCATTTTCATTCTAATATTTAATGATTTAAAGTACAAAGAGGTTTGTATTCATGTACACTTATGAAGCTTGACTAAGGGATCGCAATAAAAAGTGTTACTCTGAATTCTGGAGACAATTAATTTTGCTGCTAAGAATTTCGACCAGCCTATCAAAATGAAAATATGCTCATATGAAAAAAGCATTTTAGTATTTTTAACTTTTGTAAAATCTTTTGTTCATTGAGTAAGTTGAGTACTATGCATAAGTATACAATCAGAAACCACTGGTTGAACCCAATTTGCAAATTTCTCCCCCAGAAGCTCTTGTATGTTCTCTGAAATGGTGGTGAAATATGTGAAATATTCAAAATACAAGAACATATATATCACACAATCATATAGTGCAAAATACAAAAAAAAATTGTTCACGTCAGTATTATTGCACTACTATTTTGATTCAATGTGACACATAAGTAGATACGTATGAAATATGTAATCATATCTCATTCACCTCTTCATGCAACATAATCAGAGCATTGAAGATGCTTGACTTACTAAAAAAACAGCCAACTTTATCAAACAAGTAACCTTTAAAATGGTTTGTTGACACCTATTTTCAAATGAATCTTGTTCAAAGTATGCAAATATGAATAGTTGCCGAAAATACTTTCTATCATAAAACATTTAAGGACAACAATGTTTTAATATGTACAGCATTGCCAATTAATCCAAAAAAAATCTGCAAAAAATCTACATTCTTTCCTATTTTATTTCGGTGGGCCATTGCTCGACTAACTAGACTAGTGAAAGGGTGAAGTAAACCAAAGTAATATATTAATGTAAACGATAAAGAGTAGATACTTTAAAGCATTACGTTCGTATTTTTGGAATCGTTTTACAGAATCCGTAAGCACATGCTACATGTGTATTAAATCCACTTTTTAAAATATGTGACAATACTTGCAAGAACGATACCAATGTTTTACAAAAAAATGAAGTAAGCACATGCACACAAATATCATTGTGATTTGTAGAATACATAATAGAATTTCAATATATTTTTCTCTTGTAATATTTTCATGAGCACTTAGATGCTCATTAAACATTTATATTAGGAATGTAGAACAATTTAGACCACATTATGCTGTACATTATAAAATGTAGGACTTCATGATAGGTAGAACACGAAAGAAAAGAACCCTAAAAAAGGGCCCGATACAAAAATGCATAGGCACAAGGTAAGGGTTGGAAGAAAAAAGGAAACGCAATGAGAGCACACATGGAGTGTTTCTAGATATGTATAACAAAATGCTACAGGATCGTGATAGGATAATATAATAAATATAAATGCACAAGCAACCTATTTGAATCTTTTTGTCGAAGTTTGTAACTCGAATTTAAATTTACTGTCACAATTTAACAGTTGAAATAAGTAACGTAGAACTTATTTTTAGTAGAAATGGATTCAGTCGACTTCGTTTTTAGCACATTATATAGACGAAACTAGTCGAATTTGAATTGATTCTTTGACATTAGCATTATAAATATATGGACCAATGAGTTTGAAATGTAAAAAATTACATCAAAATCCCAAACAAAACCTTGTGGAATACTATAGTAATTTCTATTAGTGTGAATAAATAAGTAAAATAGTAAAATCATAATTAATTATAATTACTTATCGTTAGTTTACACTTATCAAATAATATATTATGACAAGAAATTTATAAAATTGAGTCTCAAGTTTTAACAGAAAGCTTAGATAGCGATGTACTTGCCTTACCCAATCAAATATATTGATTATCTGATGATTAACCAATTTATGTTTAGAAAGTAAAATAAAACTTGCCACAAGTCGAATATACACACTTGACTAAAGTAAATGAACATTGGTAATGCCTTCCAAGTGCAACTCGACCGAAGAAAAATAAACGGTTCGCCTCGACTAGTAATATTCGACAAACAATTACTCTAATAAGCAGTAGACAATTTTATTGGGTTCCGTACTTCACGAAGGAATTTATAAGCCAATTATCGTTGGTTCTTAATCGTGTCCATATATGTACACACAAGTACACACATACTAATTCCGACTAATGGGGAAGGACATGTGACTTGAGACCTTTGTGGTAATAGACCAATACGAACCCTTGATAAAATTTGATAAACATGTATGGTCATTTACAATGTGCGGTATTAGCCAACGGTGCAGATATTTATTAAGAATTCAAACGAAAAATACAAGACAAGTGTAATTGGTCAGGCATTTTCTGTGAATAGAACATAACACCTTCAACAATTTTAAGAAATAAATTACTGTGTACTAAATAAATATTTTACATGTACACAAAATTGAACTATTTGAATATGATATGTATGTGTCTATGCAAAAGGTATTCTTGGTCATTCATACTTAATGCATTTTCTTGTAAAAGTGCAGGTTCAGTGCTACTTCGGTTTCAACCAAAATATCTTTGTATTAAGAACAAACTGTGGAATTGAAAATAGGTGAAATATTTTCATCATGGTAAACCTGGACGAATTCTATAACAGAAATTAAAACTAATTTTACAAATATCAATTTACAAAATGGTACATGAATAAATTGTTAGGTGTCAAATTTCTGTCGGATGACAGATCATAATTTAATTACATTGACAAGTATACATCATAATACATATATAATGGCATTGATACAACCATTATAAAATATTATTTGCCTAAGCCACCTGAAAAAATTAAACGCTAAAAATATAAATAATATTAACATGATTCTTTTTTAATTACCTGTATGGCTTGCATTAATTTTTTTAATTATTACTTAATGTCAAACCCTAATAAATTATTTATACAACAAATTGTTCTTTTTTATGGTGCTGGAATCAAAGTTAAGTTTAAAAATAAAAATGTCTAAAAGAAATACTTTTCCTTTTTTGAAGTGGAAGCTTCATGCGGATAAACAACCATGCATCATGTTGATTTGAGTTCAATGGCTTTTGTGGACCTTCTTTACGTCAGATCCCTTTTTATCTGTCTATCCTTACCACTCTTTTCACTTTCAAAGTATAAATATATATTTCATCGTAGGTAAATAAATACGGTAAAACAGCTAGGCCCATAGACACAATTTATTAGACTTAAGATTTATTTTCAGATTAAATTTGAGGACACTTCTCAATTTCAATATATCCAATAAGCTTGTAAATTTAAGAAATGCATATTTCCTGTTAAACAAACAAAATTAGGAAGCACCGTTTAATATGCAAAACTGATTTAATTTTGGCAATTCACTTGGTGGTCAGAAAAAACCAAAACACACACAAACCAATTCCCCAATATAATTCAGATAATATTTTTTGTTTGTTTAAAGGCCAATGGGAGTTCTATTTATATCCTCTTCAGACTGGTACCAACAAAAAAGGAATCAATATCTTGTCCATGTTAACTCGCGTTTTTTAACTTTTAGAACATCGATTCTGGGGTAATTAAAATTAATAATTTGGAATTTTTTTTCTGGTGACTTTATGCTTGTAGAATCCAAAAATTCTTATTTCAAGTGGATTCGCCTTGGCTTTGTTTTTGTTGTATTAATCGTTAAAATCGGCCATTCTGGATGAGAAGTGGACAATTCACCATTGGCTTCCCATGTTGATCTTGGACAGCTAATAACTAGATATAGTACATTGCATGTATTTAGTAATTTTTTGACCAAGCAATCCTAAGCTGGTGTACAAAACAGATGCACTAGAAATAAATATAAGTATAAACCTTAATTTTATTTAGTAAAATTAAAAGTAGTAGTATTTTTATAATAAATTGTCGTGGAAACTTCATTAATTATGGCTTTTAAAGCATAACGTACTCTTTTTACGATTTGCTCTTTTTTTGATGCTTTCCAATTTACCCTGACCTCGGCTACCCCCAACCACCCATTAATCCGCTTAAAGTTTCAAACACTACTATGTTGCGATTCAAATAATAAAAATGGACAATGTTGTACTTCGTTAGTATGCAGCCATTCAAAACCCTGCACAAAATAAAAAGAAATCATTCCCACCAAAAAATCCAAACAAATGACGCAACCACAAAGTTATTTACTTCTTCAATTTCATTCACTTTATTGCTTCGAAAGACATAAAGCAAACTAAACACAAGGTAATTTCTAAATTTAGTATATTATTTTCGAAGTAATTCCGGTTCATTTCTGTATTTTTTGAAGGAACCAAGATGCGAAAAATGGATATACTTTTGAAACAAGGTGTTAGGTAATAGCAACTTGTAAACATCCGCCGAGTAAATCAAACGTTTTCAAAGTTGGTGATAATTGCATTAATACATCTATTCCAACATGGTATCTGACGTGAGTAAGCTACCTTAAATAACAAAGTTTTAAAATATAGTTAATAATCAGTAATCGTATCAGTGCTAACTTTATTAACCAAAAACGTCCAGAAAAATAGCCTAAGATTGCTTATAAATGAATGTTTGTTCCTTTACACCCTTACTTTTCCTTTTTCATGTGGAAGCTTAATGCACATACACAAACATGCATACATGCGGATTTGAGTTGAATGACTTGAATGCAAGAGCCTCTTGTTAAAACAAAACAGCACCTTATTTTTGTCCGATCCCTTTTATTGGGCTACCCTTACCATTCCTTTCACTTTCAAGGTAAAACATTTCTATTTAAACGTAAGTAAATAAGGATAGTAAAAAAGGTGTGACAATGGGAATAACTTTAATGATTTCAGATTCATTTTCAGGATAGATTTGATGAGCTCACTCTTAATTAGGATATATCCAATAAGCTTGCATTGTTTCTTAATACAAATACATATTTCCTGTTAAGCAGACAAATATGGTATGCAGTGTTTAATGATTGGTGAAAACTGAATAGTTTTGGCAATTTAATTTATAGCCAGGAGAAACACAAGTTAGAACTAAACAAAAAACCATCTCCCAATAAATTTACGGCATATATTTTATGTGCATGTTAAGGTCATATTTTGTCCGTTTTACATTTAATATTTGGCAAAAAACATGTTTTTCCTAATTGTTCCGTGAGGTGCAATTACAAAAAAATGATTTCAGAAATCCGAAGTTTTGGCCAAAGTTAATACAAAACCATTCTTAGAAATAAAAACGCTTTTTAAAATAAAATCGAGAGAATTTAATTAAAACGGACAAGTTTTAATTGACAATTTAGAATAAAAAAAAGAAAATTCATTAGCAATAAAAACGTTTTTAAAATAATAAAGCAAAGAGACTTTAATAAAAAATGAACAATTTCTTTTTTATAAATTACAAGACGAGTTGACATGTACATATATCGGACATATGGTATCAACCAAGATCATTTCGGCTATCTAAATACTTCTTTAAAAATACTTAAATCTGTTACTCTTTTATTTTTATCGTTCTATAGATGACAATATGTAGAACAACCAATAAACACGTTGAGGAAGTAATAAATTAAACGATGCCGAATCAATTATGCCAATTACATTTTTGGTCTTGAACATTTTGAAAAAACTTATTAAACTACTATCAAATAATATATAGTTATTCATGTAAACTAAAACTTAATACATGCATATCTTGAAACGTTTTTAATTTCGACTGTTTTTTAAATTTCAATCAACAATCAAATAATGCCAATAAATATTATAACTAATAATAAAACTTAACAAATTTAGTTCTTTATATTTTTTATAATGTAAATTCGATTAAAATGTTTTCTACAAATATTTTGCCGGAATTTTTTAAACACATTTCGAAAAGTCATCCAAAGGAATACTGTCCTTCCAACACTCACACTTTCCCCCAACACAGTGACTCTTCTCTCCCAAATTTTCCCAACACTGCTCATCAATCTGACAAGGATCTCCCAGCAAACTTGCCTTCCTGTGACAAACATGTCTTCCCGGCTCATGCACACTAAAATCCGTACATTTACAATCTCCCAAAACACAAGCACTCAAAATCCCTGGAACTCCTTTTTGACACTGTTGTGATTCCATGCAGCTTTCTCCCAGTTCATTCCTTATTTGAAGACAGTCATCTTTATGAGTTGAATGCAGATATCCTCCCGAGCATAAACATTTCCCATTTCCACCACAGCTCATAATTCCTGGGCAATCTGCATCTGATTGACATGCTTCCCCAGTGCCTCCTTTTAGGAGGAGGTAGAAATATAGTGGAAATGTATTTAGTCGAAAGTATGCATAGCCGAAAAATTATTTCAATTTGTTTAGTCGAATCGTAAATACTAGTTGAATGCAAGATTAGTCGAATGCATGAAGACTTCGAAGTTTAAATGAATATATTTTTTAATTGGAAAATAATTCATGCCGTTCTAAAAAAGTTTTCATCCTAAAAAATTCAGATACAGTCGGTCTTTATTCGACACACAACGTTCCACTAAAGCCTTATCGACTAAATGTTTGGTCAACTACTAAATTGAGAATAAATGTTTGGTCGACAACTAAATTTCGACTAAATATTTGGTCGACTACTAAATTTCGACTAAATGTTTGGTCGATTACTAAATTTCGACTAAATATTTGGTCGTCTACTAAATTTCGACTAAATATTTGGTCCACTACTAAATTTCGACTGAATATTTAGTCGACTACTAAAATTTTGACTAAATGTTTGGTCGACTACTAAATTTCGACTAAATATTTGGTCCACTACTAAATTTCGACTGAATATTTAGTCGACTACTAAAATTTCGACTAAATGTTTGGTCGACTACTAAATTTCGACTAAATATTTGGTCCACTACTAAATTTCGACTGAATATTTAGTCGACTACTAAAATTTCGACTAAATATTTGGTCGACTACTAAATTTCGACTAAATATTTAGTCGACTACTAAAATTTCGACTAAATATTTGGTCGACTACTAAATTTCGACTAAATATTTGGTCCACTACTAAATTTTGACTAAATATTTTCATGACTACTCATTGGCCGATTTGAATTTTTCCTTAATTTGACTCTACTACCAGCCGACTATTTACATTTCCATTAAATGAGGTATATATTTACCCTCTTTAACCGGCGGTCTCGAACATTCATGTTTCCCCGAATCCGGCACTGAACCACCCACACAACTACAAACTTTTTTGCTCGAGTAACCGTCCGCCTCCACACAATCACTATAGTTACCCGGTTTCCCCTCCGTACACTGCTTACTTTCCTCACATTCTCCCCCTATTTCATTCACAATTGGCAAACAAGTCGTCCCATTTCTCCCAGGCACCGCTTCCATAACACATTGACATTCCGTCGTATAATAGCAGAAGCTCAAATCTCCCAATTTATTTTTGCATTGCGCATCCACTTTACAATCGTCCCCAACATAGTTTCTCATTAAATGACAATCGTGTTCGATTGGATCATAAACAGATATTTCGTCGTTGCAATGGCAAATACGTTCCTTTGAATCTCCAGAATTGTCGGGTACACAATCGCTTAGCATTCCAGGTATTCCGTGAGTACACTGTTGTTTCACTTTGCAAGTTTCCCCGATTTGTAGTCGTATTGGTTCGCAGGTGACTGGACCGTCGTAGCTCTCACGTACTATAAAGTGGTTTCGATTACAGAGGCAGATTGAGAGTACTTCGTCACATTCCGTTTTCTCTTCGTAGTCATCGCAATCTTCGTCTATGATGCACGTTTCACTTACTTTTGCAGCTTGGCAGATTGAAACAAGGTTAATTAGCAATATAGCGAAATTGAGCAGAAAATGTTGACTAATCATTTTGTTCTTCTTTTATGTTAAATACTAGCATTTCAATGAAAATTGTACACTATTAGTCTTTTTGGTGCAGTTAAAAAACGTATTACTTACGAGGAACTGACCAGGTTAGTAAATCCGTTTGGGTTGTGCAATATTGAAAAAAATAGAGTTGTGGGTACGTTGAGTGCGAATTTAATTAGAAATATAGAATTATACGAACTTACTAAGAACGAGATTTTGTCTAACTTTTTTTAAATTGGCTCAAGTGAGATACTTGTAATCGCTTTGAGTTAAGTAGCCTTTAGCAACAACCATATATTCTAAACTAATTGGCTTAATTCATGGTTTTGGTAACAGTACTCGAAATCTGCGTACTCAGTTACAATTTGTGAAAAATGTTTTGAAATTTCAAACCGATTTAATAACCTGGTCACTTCCTCGTTAGAAATATTAATTCTAAAATATCAAGTTTTCTTTTGCTAAAGATTTTTGTTTAAATTGAATCACTGGCTTTATCCTTTTTTGAAATCCAGCATTTGATTTTATTGATTAATGCTAGTTTAGTTTACAAATTACGAACAGGATGTCCGCTTATTTTGTTGCTGATTTTAATGAATACTTTTTTTGCGCTGCAACTAAAAAAATTGTGTTGGTTGTACATACTAACATATACTCATATTGTAGCTTACGGTGAATATTCACTACACACCATAAATAAAATTATATAAACATGTCATTATTTGCCGGATAACATTTCATAAACAAACAATGGTCTCTTAATGCGATCAATGGTCATTAAATAATTATAATACGCATGAATTTTAAACAAAGTGTATTGACGACGTCCAAATAACGCATATATAAATTATGGCAATTTACTTGTTCACGAATATTTTACCTGTTTACACACTAGCATTTACTGATAAAAGAATAGACTATTAAAATATCAAGTATGTTAACTATACTGATAATGGATTAGAGGTACGCTGATTTTACTTTTCTAAAACAAATAGTGCTCCTAAACAAGAATCTTTTCTTTTTAATGAACCAAAAAATACATATCAAGAGCAATATTTTTTTATTGATTTATTACTGTTCGTGTGTTAATAAACGATTGTTGCTAAAAGTTGACATTTTTGCGTAAAAATTAAGTATTTGACCCTAAAATTTACGTATTGTTTTTACGTAGTTCGGAAAATAATCTTTAAAGTTGTAAAAATATATTTCATGCTTAACCAATATTCATTTTGGGAATTTAGGAGAAGATATATTTTTGATAGCGATAACGAATTTTTGTGTTTTAGCCAAATTTGTTGCATATTTTGTTGGGTTTAGCGAATATATAAACGCATATCTTGACTATTATGAGCGCAAATATAATCGCTTAAATTACGGTTTTTACTGCATAGAAGAACTGGGTCTAGAGAGAAGGATGAGTAAACTGATTCTTTAGCAGTTGCTCCTGCCCAAAGTTCAATTGAATGGGTAACTCAAATAACTCAATAAAGTATTTTCTCACTGTTGTGTTCCTTTCTATGTTGTTGAATGCATTGAAGTAAAAACATACGTATGTGTACAAAAAGAACTCAAGCTAAACAAGAGAATATTCCAGTGAGATTCCATATCCAAAATATTTCTTAGGAACATCCTTGCATTATCTCCTTGCTCACTAATTTACTTGTTCCACGAAACTTATTAGATATGTACCCAAATATGATATAAGAAGTTCATGCGAAATCTTTTCCTTATCCTAATGACCTGCTCATATATCAGAGTAAACAGACCTAATGAACTTACCAGCAAACAAGCTTTATTACATAATTTGTTTGATTTGTCTTCTTTCTCGGAAATTGGGAAGATTTTTTAAAATAAAAACCATTAAATTAAAATGACATATGATTATTACTGCATTATTTGATAAAGATTTCATGGAAGCTTAACTAGTTTTTTCAACGCTACATTTTTTTCATTACCTCAGGAGTTGAGTTTTTCTAGTATTTTCCACTAATTTTCATTATATTGTTTTACATGCATGAATATAAAATTATTTTAGTATAAATACCGAAAGATGAGAAAACACTTTCATTCAAAGTTAAGCTATCTAACAAACCACAACTTAACCTGTACAAAAAAAGTTCCCCAATTTTTTGTCAATTGATCTTAACTCAGAATGTCATCCTTTAAAGCTGTTGTTATGGTAGCACTTGTGTGTGCAGTTGTGATGGAATTTCCAAGTGAAGTTTCGGCACGGCAAACTCCACCAACCCGTTCACCAAGTAAGTACCAAAAATAGTTTTTCACCGAACAAAATTATATTCGATACGAAAAAAGTCGAAAATACAGCAGAAACATACACATAATTTGTATATTAAAAAATATTTTTTTATTCCAGCGACATTTGGAACAACTCAGGATCCTAGAATACAGCATTTGGCTACACTCACTGTTCCAACTCACGAGCCAGGCGGTGGTGGAGCTCATAGCAGAACAGGAAAATAAATACTGCAGTAAAAACGTTCACATAAAATAATAACGATTTAATATTCTATTTTGTATAAAATATCAAATTATAGCAAATTTAAAATATTACATTAAAAAAAAAAAAATAAACGCTGGTTTTATTCACATTTCACTAAAATTGTTTTTACATTGGTTTTAACAACAAATAATTTATAATAAGTAAAATATTTCCTCCAATGAACGGGAGGAAGGGATAGTTCCCATAATACATGCTGCATTTCCTTTTTGGATTGCAATACTAATTCTCTGGCG
>JAQFZH010000649.1:0-29093 GCA_034695485.1 Entomobrya nivalis | reverse complement strand
TCGGGTAGAAACCAGAAACCTTTATTTAAAAGGCTGATTTCTAATTTATGCGGTTTTAGCAGCATTTTTGACATGTACTGTTTGTGCACAGTTTGGTTTTATACTGAATATAAGAAGAGTAGTATAATGGATGTGGTGAAGAAGATAATACGGTCGATAATGTTGCTAATCTTTTTAGTGGAAAATCAAAATGCTTAAACTTGCCTAGTTATTGGTATGATGTTTGCCAGAAAAAAATATTAAACAACACAGCTTTTTTAAATCAATACACCTCATATTATTACGTGGAATATAAAATTGTGTATTTTTAACCCTAAATTGAAAATAACAGATCATGGAAAGATAAATTTTAATGGTGTTCTGAACATATTTTTGGAATGGACATTGGACGAAATAAAATGTGATTTCTGTTTTGCGTGGAAACAACCGCAAACATTCGTAGTATTGTTTTGTACTTGATATCTTACTTACATACATACTTACATATAAAAAATGAGTCTTTAATAGAATATTTTTGTAATAAGGTAATAATCATGTTATGAAAAGCGGTAAATTGAAAAATCACTTCTTATATGTTCCATAAAAATATCCACTCGTCGTTTTACTCAATTTAGTGTCTCTTATGAAATAAACTATTTTTTCAGATCAATAGTCTTTACTTATTTCTATTCTCGTTTGGCTATTTATGATAAATATAAATTTGTACAGATTGTAGTATGTCGATAAATGTGATGAAAATGATGAGGTTTGAGTGATAGCCTGATAGCTACAGTTAACTGTTAGGTTTAGTTAATTTAGTTTAGTTTTATTTATTCTGGAAAGACACCATACAGAGAACTAGGTAGAACGAAAGATTGTGAGTGAATGAGGATAATTGTAAAAGTGATCATGCTCGCTTACTTGTTTTTTCGTATTGTAAAACAAGGCTGACAGTGTAATGGAAAGTGGTTTAGAGATTTAATTGACCCATTATTTGAGGAAAGATTTTCTCACATTGTGGTAATATATTCAAAATAATAATAGTTGGGAGCAGCCAGTGCTATTTAAACAAATATTTCAGTTGCACTAAGCTTTGATTTATTTTTAAATCCTCATATGCTAACAAATGTTTTAGTTCTTATATTTATTTTAGGATTTTTGAGGTTTTTTTATTCGTGCAAATATTTATAAATTCGAATCATATAACACCACGGCACCTCAAATGATAAAATATTCCACATTTTCCGCAAGACTATCTTGTATGGAACATAAATTTACCATAACATAAATGAAATTAGTTTTGGTGTAAACAAGCTCACAAACATAAACATAACTACAAAGTATACCAAGCAAATATAACCAACTGGCGAATCCATTCTCAACATCCTTGGCCTTCCAAAAATATTTGATATAGCAGCCCATCTAATTCTTTTTTGTAAAGCCAGTTTCAATCTTAATAACCTTTCACTGTGCAAAACAAACCCGCTTTCGACCAGATTTGTAAAGGAGACATACACAGAGCTTGAACTAACTCCGAAAAACTTAAACATATGTTTGAATTGAGGGTTTACGTATTCGGGTACTGTATGCCTTCCACACACAAAGTTATCTTGGACAAGAGCAGTTTCAACGTTGTAAAATATTTCTGCCAAGCCAGCAAACTTATCCGTTTTCCCAGTAAGCAATAGTTTTCTTTCACTTACTTCAACTAGCTGTCGATTAATATCAGTTGGCAATAAAAACACCTCTTTCTGATAGAAAAACGTTTTTGGATCTTTTAATCGTGTAAACTTTTCCATGGCCAGGAATTGATCTACTGTAGCCATTGAGATGAAGGAAGTTAGATACTCAATACCTTCAAAATACATTTCATAGTTTTCTTTCGCAAAATCTTGTAATGATTTGGGTTCTTGAATTCCCAAAAAGTTCATTGAAACTGATGCATTGTAGTAGCTACTTAAAATCAGCGTTGCTAATAAATAGATACACATAAATTTTCGGGGATGTTGCATATTTAGTCTTAAACCGAAGAATGGCCATATCAAATCAAGCATTAGTTGTATACTTTTGTAAGCTAATAATCCATACAGAACTAAAGCGCCAAAAATAAATAACCACACGTTCGACTCAAACACGCTAAAGTAAATCCACCATTTTATCACAACAAGTGATTCAACATTTTTGCAGTAGAATAGATAACAAGGGCTTTCGCGGTAAAAAGTCGTTTGCCAGCGACGAAGTAAAACATCAACTGGTTGTGATCGTTGAAAAAGTGGTGAAGCTTTTATACTTAGTCGCCACCCATCTTGTTGAGTTTGCTGTTGATCGAACGCCCTAAATTCTGTAATGGTCACATTTTTAGATGCTGTGACAACAATGAGCGCAATAGTTTCTCCATTGTGGCAGTTTTGAAGATTTTGATGAAAAGCAAGTCGTCCTAAGGTAAGCCCGATTGATAGGTGGTTCCACGCTTTTTTGAAACCCTCACCATTTGAAGATCTGTACAATAAGCCACTTTTGTCATGATGCAAACTATTAATTCGCTTGCTTATTGAGAGCACTGAGCATAATCCTAAATCCATTTTTAATGGAATAATGGTCGTCTTACATGTGTAGCAGTATATACCAAAAATGTTTATTGTAGCAGTGGTTGAAATTTGGTAAAATGCTAAATTAGAGTGAAAAAATCCTGTAAATAGTTGAGATCCTTCTTCATTTAATAAAATTCCACTTTTGAAAGCTTCAAATATTTCAATGTTGTAATTTCCTGTTTGAATGAGATACAGCGCCTTGTCAGATGTTCCGTATCCTGATGTTTGAATAGCAGTTATGGTGCCGTTAAGGGATTGCGTTAACAGAAAATATATTACACAAAATTTTGAGTGACGAAAATTGAACCTGGGAAAACCAGTTTTAATCTCAAGTTTGAAATCTTCGTCGGATAAATCTTCTTGGTTGAATCCAAGCTTCAGATTTACTGTTCCGAAAAATGTGAACGTGTTATAATGGTTTTCTAATATTTGACGATATGTAATCAAGCTAGGAAACTCTAGCTCACTGACAAATGTTACAAAACAGTTGTCTATCAAATTATTTTTACTATAAACCAATGAGATGTTCAAAAGAAAAATATAAACAATATCACTGTTAGCCCGTTTCAAATTCATTTTTTTGAAAATGCTTTCTGAAATTTCAAAAACATAGTATTTTTCATAAATATTTTATCAAACTTTACAAAAGTTTACAAAAATATTTTCGAGGGCATAAATGTTACGATACTAAGGGGCACAAATAAAAACTAGTTGTCTTCATCGTTAACGAATTGTTTATCTCTATTTCGTTAGCCAGACAAATAGATCTGATAGTAATGTTAGGTAAATTGACAAACATCAATTACTAAAATTATTGGTAAACAGTTGTTTCAATATCATAGTACAAATCGGATCGAATAAGTTTTACAATAATAACGAGCCTGTAATGTATTTACTAAATATTAACTACAAGGCAAATTTATTTATACTTAATAGCGTGTTAAAATATAATCTGTTGTCCTTGTCAAAGGGCATATAATAGCTCATCACATTCAAATAAAACAACAAACAGCAAAGTTACAATAAGTAATGATAAATTTTCTCTTACAAACTTTCTCCGAGCACATGAGATGAATAAGATAACCTATAATCGGTAAATGGTACAATTGTTTTACTTATCAGTTTTTTTATCTTACATATCCCAACAATTTAACATTCTCTGAAAAACATGTTAAACATTCATTATGCTAAAATCGTTATTTACTAATTTAGATACATTATCTAAAAATTAAATGTTTTTGTCCCAACTGCCATTTTTACCACAAAAGTAGTTCTTTAATAAATATTTGTGCATATACAATGCCGTTATTAAAATAACTACACTTAAGTTGGCGTTTATTTGGCTACTTGTCAATTAACGCAGGTTTCGGCAACTAACTATTTAGCTATTAGTCACTGGATAACAAAAGTTTACTAAACAAGAATAAGTATTAATCAAGATAACTAGCCGTAAACAAAAACGGTTGCAGTATTTTGAAGCATAATATTTTGGCAGAAGGTATTTTACTATAAAAAGTGTGCAGAAAGCAGCATTTTGGACACATAAAGAAATTCGTTCAAAACAATAGTGTAACTCTTGCATTTATGATTTAATTATTGTATTATAAATTTAGATGTAAATATTTTATCTTTCCATTAACACAAAGTAAATAGCTATTCTCGACGAAAATCTAAACAAAACCAAGGGAGTTAAATTACCAAAAACAAATTTTTTGAAAGAAATATATTTTAATTACTGGCAAGGCTTTTAGCTGTTTCTTAAATAATCGATTGTTTAATCTATCGCCTTTCCTAATATTCGTGTTTTGCAAAGAGTTTTTGCTTTGCGTCATTCTAAATATGTTTTATAACAAAAACTATGTTTAGTTACAACAGCCATGTTTAATTAAATAATCCAATGTGTCTGTAGAATATTTTTACATGTATCATTTATAGTATCCATACCGGTTAGACTATTTCCAGTTGTTAATACTAACTAATATAGTTGAAAAGTTAAAAAAATGATTATGAAAAGAATGCCAAAAATAATCAGACAACTAAATGTGCGTTAAGTTAAGACAAGTACCACCAACTACATGAAATATTGATATCAAAATGTAGCCCTGTGGCATTGTCAGCATAATTTAAATTGTGAGTGAAAAATGTTATAATTAAGCTATATTATCGTAAGATGTTATGTACTGCTTATCAAGAATCGCTTTTTATTTTTATCTTAATGCCCATGACTACACTTTACGATCCTACAAGGTTTGTCGAAATGAAATGAATTTGAATTAATGGTGTTTCTGTTAGAGCATTCCAATTATTTTGCAAGGCTTTATACTCCGGCCATATTTACGTACTTATATAAGAAAATTATTCCCCAAGCCATTGGTCTACATGCCCACTTATTCGCCAGTAAGATAAGTTTGAGTTTTTGGACGTATTGTGGACCTATTACAACCTGGGACTTTTGTTGCGGCAAAAGGAGTTTCGTAGTTCATTTTTGTGGCATTTTATAATGATTCATAACTTAAAAACACAAAATAATTTCGCAAAAGTTTATGTTTACCATCTGTAAAAATAGCGTGACCAGCTAGACGACCGTTGTTCATAGCAGTCCATGTGGTTCATCTTTATCAATTAAATTTCTCAATGTAGTTTGTGCTCTGCAATTGGGTGACTTACACGAGTTACTGTGCTATTTTTTAGCTTTATGCATATAACTCATAAAAAAATTAAGAAAAAATTACTATGTAACTCATTTTGCCGAAACAAAAGTCCCAGGTTGTTATAGGTCCACAATACGTTCAAAAATTCAAACTTATCTTACTGGCGAATAAGTGGCCATGGAGACCAATGTCTTGGGGAATAATTATCTTATATTATTACCTAAATATGGCCAGAGTATCAAGCCGATCTGTCGAAATGGGCAGAGATACATCCCTCGTAAGTCAGACTATCATTGTCACAACCATTAATGAATCTGTTTATTTTGAATATTTTAAGATATCACATGTTATGCCACAAATAACCAGCAATTGTAATTGAAGAAGTCGTAAGCCGGCATCATATTCAGCAGCAGATGGTGGTATTTGAGGTCATTTTTTGGGTCATTTGGAATCATGTGTGGAGTCATTTAGGATTATGTGTCGGGTCATGTAAGGTCAAAAGTGAGGTCATTTGGAATCATATGTGGGGTCATTTAAGGTCATGTGTTGGTTCATTTAAGGTCATATGTGGGTTGACCTAAGGTCATGTGTTGGGTCATTTCGAATCATATGTGGGGTCATTTAGAGTTTTGTTTGGCGTAATTTAGTCATGTGTTGTGTCATTTAGAGTCATGTGTGGGGACATTTAGGGTCATGTGTGGGGTCATTTAGGGTCATAAGTGGGTTCACTTAAGGTAATGTGTTGTGTCATTTAGAATCATTTGTTAGGTCATTTAGAGTCATGTGTGGGGTCATTTAGGATCAAATGTGGGGTCATATAAAGTCATTTGTGGGGACAATTAGGGTCATGTGTGGGGTCATTTAGGGTCATTTATGGTCATGTGTTGGGTCATTTAAGGTCATAAGTGGGTTCACTTAAGGTCATGTGTTGTGTCATTTAAAATCATATGTGGGGCATTTAGAGTCATTTGTTAGGTCATTTAGAGTCATGTGTGGGGTCATTTAGGATCAAGTGTGGGGTCATTTAGAGTCATGTCTGGGGTTGTTTAGGGTCATAATTTTGTTCATTTGGAATCGTGTGTGGGGTCATCCGGAATTATGTGCGGGGTCATTTCCAGTTATTTGGATTCATGTTTGGGACAATATATCATACTTCTGACAGGTTTATAGACCGTAAAATTTGACCCTGTCGACCTTTGTTGGTCAAACGTTGTGGTTAAGTAATACATAACCCTATGAATCTCTGACTCAAAATCCAGGTATTTCCGCGAGCAGGCTGCTGGGCTATTTGCATTTTAAATTCTCAAATTATTTCATTCCCTTTAACCATACCTACAAAACATGATTTTTCAGAGCCATGCATGAAACAAAGTTTGTTAAACGACTTAAATATTGCATCCTTCTTGTTGAGTGGCATCATGAAAAAGACTTTTTTAACCAAAAAATAACAAAAATTAAAACAAACCAAGTAACGTGCTAGTACATTTGGGGATTTATTAGGTGATATATGATAATGTCTGGGTACATTTACCACACACATTAAAAACAAAGCTGACAACGCAAGATGTTTAAAAAATCGGTACAAAAACGTCAACGTTTCAATTCAGTTCCTCTAGTCTTAGGCAATCAAGGTCCCAGAATTGTTAGTTTCTACTCACTACTCTATTAGATGTTGTACCTTTGAATTACTTATATTAGTGTTCATCTCTCTAAATTAAAAAAGAATAAAAACAGACTACAACTTCAACAGTAAAATCATTTTATTAGTATCCCTTACAAATTTCTGATTTTATCTCAATTTGAACAAATTTAATAAATCACAATCATGTTACAATTTGACAAAGTAAAATACCCGGGGAGTATATCGAAGTTATAAAAAATTGTCTCCTTCATGAGACCACTGCATTAGCAGATCAGTTCTATGTGAGACTTGAAAGTTATTTCTTTAAAAATCTACATTACAATTACCCAAAAAATATGTCTATCCCAGAGGATTGAGAGAAGAAGGTTAGTCATGGAAGTATGCCTTATGCATACAGACAGGTACAAGACCAGGATAATTCAGTTTGTTAGGCAGGAATATAGCGTTAAATTATTACACTTATGTCCGGGCCCACATATTTATATATTGGAGGTAGAATACCATGCCAGGAAAACGTTTGAAAGAATCCGCGATGATCTTAAAGGTCGAGGGTATTATGTGCCCTTAAAAATGAAAAAGGTACTCACATATCACCACATCGATATATCAGTATTATACGTAATTATACGTAAATTCAATGATTCATTACAAAGAGAGGAAGGGAAACTAAATTTCTTTAATACTAATTGCAATGTTCTGCAAGCGCTACAATATATTTTAAAGGACTATACTGTTGAAGTGTATGAAAAATATGTTTTTTGACATAAAACCGGAGGTATAGTGGAGTTACCAGCATTTAATGCGCTTTTAACTTAAAAATTAAGCCAGGATATGCCACTGCTGCCTAAATCGCCTACACTCCCGAGGAGTTCCTCAAGTCAGTCTGGACCCTCCTTTACACCAACAACATACAACTGCCCCTTATTAGTCTCTTTTCCAAATCCACCGGAAGAACCCACATCTCCTGTTAATCCCAACAGACCCATTTCATCACTTTCGGCATCGCTATCTTCCCGCACATCCGAAAAATCAATTCATCTTCCAAGATTCCCAACTCCATCCCCTGGCCTTACGAATCTGCAGGCAATACCCGATTCCTAACTTAAGCCTTCCAAAGTCATCAACACAGTTAACTACCCCAAATCCTAGCGAAGATCAATTAATTCAACCAGAGCAGGAGATTCATGCGATCAAACCTGAGTCCGGGTCATCATACTATATTCCAAATAGTACATCCTATCAATCGACGACTCATCCTTATCAGAAATACACCTTATAACCTGGAACCAATTTCTCTCAACAAAATTGTATTCCCTCCTCCTATCACACACCACATCACTCTCAGGAGCCAAATCCAACCCAGGTCTTTCCCAATCGGGCTCTTACAATACCAGTAATAACGAAGAAGTGACTTCGCCACCATCAACATATTTACCACAATATGGTGAGCTCGATGTACAGCCATCAAGGCCACAAGAATTACCATCATTCACTTCATCTCCATCTTACCAGAATTACAGATAATTTTATCATCATCATCATACACACAAGGCACCTCCTTTAATCTTCCTACTTGCATATCACCTCCCAACAATCATCCTCATCACCCCCAACACTACTTCCGAAATCAATAAATCACCTCCTATAATGACATCATCTTTGGTGAAAAGCACAACCACTAGATTATCCACACTACTAACCACACTTTATAACGACAAAGCGACTCAAACAGAATCTGAAGACAAAGTTAAACCTGTGGCTATAGTATCAGCTTATCCTCACAAACCCTCTGTATCAGTTCAATCTTCATCATCCCAAGCTCCTTCGTCGTCTGAAGCCTCTCTATCGTCCCCAGTAAGCCCGAGGGAAAGACAGCGAATTTAACGTCGTGACCCCATCGAAGTTATTCCCTTTTATACCAGTATTCCACCCAATTATCACCTTTGGCAAGAAAAATAAAAGTAGAAGAGAACGTACATACTTTGATAACACAATGGCCAGTTGGTGAGGCATCTCGTCGCTGGACATTAATTGTCAAAGAGCTCTTGGGCAACGATCAATTTACCGACAGCGCGTTGTGACCGACAAAACAAGATTTCAACTTACGATCACAGGTTATTATACCAATATGATATGTCACACGCAGAGCAAGACCATAAAACAGCTGCATCAGCAATCTCTCAGCCTGTTATTGGTAAAAATAACAGCGAAGAAAAAAAAACGGAAAAAAGATCCAGTGCGTTGAGACTTCGACAACACCAGCTCTAGGCCTGACATTGGGATCTCTTGAGAGAGAGAGCCTAAAATATTAGTATGAAGCGAACAGAAATTTCTGCTCTTTGCATATTTGCAATATTTTTTTTTCCTTTACTTTTTTTCATTTCTGAGATAATCAAGTTTGATATAAGGTTCACAACGACGAAGCAGAGTGGTTTGCAAATTAAATTTTTCTATTTCCGTGTTAAAAGCCCATACCATTTTTGGAGCCGAAGACGCACAATTCACTTTACATTACCAGTGTATTTGTGTATTTAAAGTCACTTTTTTCTCTCTAAAATCTTTTTACAAATTACGTACTGCAACACAGTGAATGTTATTGGATATGGTTTTGTAGGTTAAGTATGTCTCTATAAGGTATAATTTATACCATAAATATATAACATAGTTTAATAAAATATAATATGCAACTCAGGTATCATCTATGCAAGCAAGTAAACTAAAAAAGAGTTTCTTTACCTTCTCTTGTAGTAGTGTTCTAATTCCTCTTGAGGATTGTTTTCTTCTCTCTTTGCCTTACATGCAGTACGCTCATGCTTATATAAGTTACTCGGTTTCGAAAATTGACGTCAACACAGCCTATAGGTTAGCCGGATTAACTTCCTCAGGGTCGGATTTCTGATGAACGGATAATGTGGGTTGACACCCTCGTCATCACAGTGATTGTAGTGGACATCCCAGTCTCGACGGATGTTCGTTTCATATTCACACCAAGGTGCTAAACAAGGCCATCTGCACGGAATGAAAAGTCAAAAAAATAAAATGGACGAAGCAGTGTGGACATTAATAACACAATGTGCTTTTTAATAAATTTGATATTTTATTACGGTTTCTTTTTATGCTCTGTATTAACATGAGTATCTGTTTTAGCTTGGCTTGCAAATCGTACTCTTCATCCCAAGAATGGACAACTGACCATTTCCTCTTTGCCATACATTTTACTGAGGTTAAAATAATGATGGTTTCATGATTATGAGCTTGTATTATAGATTCCCGGATTCTTTTATTGTGCAGTTTGATTTTGTCGGCTTCCAAATTGGACATCCTATTTTCCTGACCTAACTCGAATTTCTCCAAAGATCGCTGTAATCACTCTTCCTGCTCTAGATATTTTTCCAGAGAGTTTGGAGTTAATTTTTGATACGGCTCCAGAAAATTGGTTTCTCGTTTCCGTCTGATATCTATGAGAGGCCACTCTCTTTGATGATCCCTCCGTTCCTGTTTTTCCTGCTCTTCTCTTTCGATGCCAGTCAACAACTCTTTGGGGTGGGGAGCAAACCGTATTCCCCAAAGATCAAAGTCAACATCATCCTCCGGCACTGTATCAACCCTCTTTCTACATCGCCACGGACACCTTGCCCACCACTGAAGCCCTTCATCTGTTACCTCACGACGTTGGACCAGTTGTATGCAGTCCCCGCAGAAGACTTTGTCGCACTTGCATCCGACGTGCTTGTATAATCCCCTCCTTGCCACCGTTGGTTCACACCAACATAGAGTGCTGGGCTATTTATCTTTAAATAACCTTTAAATGTATCATACAGTATTTAAATAACAAGAACATAAATATTTCAACATAATTTTTAACTTTGAATTTTTGATTACTTGAGACAGCCGTGACAAGATTTGTGCCGGTATATATCCAGGTCGTGATTTTTGGCATGTTCTGTGGTTGGCGCCCTTCTTATGGCGGAGTTTCATTCTTCCACGAAACAGTAGGACAACACATCACAAGTTCAACCAACGGGATGCATTATTTGAACAGATATTTTTAGTTGTTTAGATAATCAATAAGTATTTACTTTATCCACAATAATTGTAATGTTTGGTTTGGGTACGATTTAATTTAAAACAATACGATTATGACATCAACCTCTAAGTAAAATATGAGATTGCTCTAAAAATATTTAATTTAATAATCAGGCCTTACGTCTTCCAATATGTTAGTAGGTCCAATTAAAAAGCATCATAATATATAGGTAGAGTGTGGACCTGCTGTTCAAATAAGGGAGGTATTATTGTAGCTCTCCAGCACGGGTGTACATATGGTTTTAAATGATATGGTAAACAGGGGTTATTATTGTTTTTCTCTTTAGTTTCTTGAAATTAATGGGATTGAGTTGTAAATTTATCCATCATTAAGTGTTTATGATAATTAGTTAAGAATAACAGATTTTAATTTCCTAATTTTAGCAAATCCATTTGATGCTGTTTCAATTTGGCCCGTTAACCTTTCATCAATGGAAAGGTTTACGGCTCGCTTGAGATACTCCTCGTTGAATATGGATTCCAGCGGCCTTGCCACAGAAACCGATTGGACCTGCTCTACGAGGGACACTGCACCAGCATCATTCACCGGGGATGCAGCTCCTAATTCATTTGTTTATTTTATTTTATTAATTAAAATATTATCATACTTGGACTTTTACTACTACTAAAAATAAAAAAATATAATATCACTTTTACGTTAATTATGCATTACTATGTTTAGTAAGAGTTTATTTATCCATTATTTAAATAAGTCAGTTATTATTAATCGTTGCTTAGACTTTCTTGAAGGCGAACAAATGAGAAACTCATGTATGTCTTTTTCTTACACCTGTAGCATGTGACTAGAAATATTCCCACGACAGGTATAAGTTACTCATTTTTTCACTTTCATCAAAAACAGGGAGGGGTTGCAGATAGGCGGGCTTAATAAAAAGCCGATTCGATTTTTACCCGGGTTTATATAATAGGTATTTGCAATAACAATTTAGGATGAAAGCAGATAGTACTAACAGATATGGGTTTATATATATGGTAGCACTACTACTGCAACTAGCTTTTCCTTCACAAATTACTTTTCGCTTTATCATATCAATAACACAAACATTTTTTTCCTTTTTTAAATCGAGTACAGTACAAAATATATTGGAAAGCGTATTTACCTTGTTTAGGTGATATGGTTCAGAAGCTATCAGATGAAATTGATTTGATTTTCTCCATAACGGATGCGTTTAAACTCGATGTATGCTTAATTTAGTTACGGTTGACATAATTTTAATATTCACAATTTTGCACTTAAAAACCAAAAAAAATATATATCAAACTTGTAGTAGGCTTATAAAATATTCTTGTGCAAAACGAGATAGAATGATTTGTTTGCGACGTAGTTTTAAAGGTATGTGTTGTGCGATGTAACATTAAAATGAAAAGTTTGGAAAAGCGAAGTAGAATAAAAACGGGAGAATTGACGAAAAAATGGCGTTCTATTTTTAGCCATTGAGGGGTAGTCGTGTGGTCGGCTTTTGCCACAAGTTCAGTATTGCGTGATAGTTAAGCAAAAATAGTTAGGTTAGATATGTTTGTCAAGAGTAGCATGAGTATTGATGAACTGAATGCCCGATCTTGTGCGCGTGTCAAACTAGCAATTTAAATTCATCCAGAAAATTATTAGATCTGCAAAACGCACGCTACCATTTTTGTGTGTCAAACAAAATGCGCAATGGTTTTATACGATCCTATATTGTAAATATTTTTATTGCAAAAAAATAACCAATTGAATTGGCACCACATTTACACTTCAGGTGGTCTAAATAGCCGTCCCTTTTCATAAATATTTAAGTAAGGTTATATGTTAACTTCCATCAAACACTCTTTTTTCAACTGTAAATTGGCAGGAATGAAGTAATCTACTTGTTTAGATCTTGAACATATAAGTTTCTCCTACAATTAGTCTCTACCACAACAAAAGCAGAACATCTTCATTAAAAATTAACACTACACGCACATCACTGGTTTAACCTTCCAATATTCTATGCCATGCTTGTTTGCCAGGTGAATGTTTCGAAATATTGTATGCAATATTACCTGATAGATTATTAAATTTTACTCTGCAGACAATATTTAGAGCATTTTCAATAAATGTCAGAACAATTAAGGAAGCGTTTACCACTCTAACATCCCTAAATAAAGAATGCAACCTTTCAAATTTATAACCTTGCTGTGTGACAACTTTCAAGACAATTATTTTGAATATTTAGTGTCGCCGTTCCACCAACATCAAATTTATAGCTATTCTGGACGCAAACTTGAACAACACCAAAGGTGTCAATTTTCCAAAATAATTTCTATTGAAAAAGTATATCCGAATGGTGGGAATTGACTTCCAATACTTTGACAGTAAACGAATATTTTTCCTATTTGACCCTGACCTTTTACTGTAAAGTACAACCATTCTTGTTGCTACCTTACAATGACGCATTGTACTTCCACTTGTACGAAATACAGTGGAGGGAAAATGGAAACAAAAGAGTATGATCATCGTTCCCAATAACCAAGCATTCGAAAATATTGTAAATCCAGTGAAGTGCAGCTCTTCAAAGCGTGTTGTGAGTATAAATGCTGAACAGGAAAATACAATAATGGCTTTGATGATGTAGACAGGTATAAGGAGAAACCGATGCATTCTGTTGAAGATGCAGGCTAGTAGTTGGATTTCTCTGTACATTTGTATTTTGGTCAGAATATCTTCCGTTGTTTTTGAAGTTCGGATTTTCCTGCAACACAACAATTATGTATTTTGTAGTTTAAAATATTTTCGCCAAATACTGCTAAAAATAGTGTAAATATTTCTAACAAATTATGTAAAGTTTCAAATAAAATTAATAAATAAATGCAAAATTACAAATTAAATTTTGTAAAATTTCACTAAAAGCGCATGAAGTTAAAAAATAGATACGAAAGTTTTACAAAACAATACTTAAAAATTTACAAAATAAAATATTTTTAAGTAAACTTACTTTTGAAACTGAACCATAGCCGAACATAAGCTATATGTACACATGAGCAAACTAATCACTATATTTATTGTTGAAAAATTAGTAAATATTCTAAGTCCAATATAACTATAGTAAAATATAACTACTGTTCGCAACACCATTGTAATAATTTGCCCATTGACAGGAAAAATTGAATAAATAACAAATTCCGGCAAAACATTCCATGAAACACTTGGTATAAAACAGGTACTTAGCGCATACACAATACTTTCCAGAAAATGAGCCATACTGAAAAACCGACTAGCCCATTTGATCACTTCACTCATTTTAGATTTTTCATGGAAGCCGTTTTTAAAGATTTTCGGGTTGGTTTTTATTATTTGCTGGTTTTCAAATTCGATAAGTTGGTTTAGAAGAGCTGAGTATCGAATGCAGAATCGTTTATGGAAATATATGGTAACTGTTTCCAATCCAGCGCAAAATGCGATAAAACCTGTGACACACTTTGCAAATATGGTTTTGCTTTCGCACTTAATTTTTATACAACCAAATGTAAAAGCAGATAAAAGATAGAGAAAATGAAACAGCCAATGTTTCCTGTAGAATTTTTTGTTAGGATGAACTGCCCACTTGTCTGGAAACTTTGAGAATGTGAGTTGGTATGGAAACACGAATGGGTGTAGATTCCATTTATCGATTATTTTAAAGCTATGCTTTATTTCGGAAATAAGGTTTGTGCTGACCAACATTTTGACTAGATATTTTAAACTCCGAGAGTAAAATAAAAATGCTTGGACTACGATCGAATTTAAATTTTTTCGACCGATTTTTTAGAATGAAATCCCATACGAGTAACAAAGCAAGCAAGCGATTCCTCTGTAAATTTAAATCTTTAATGAAAGGTAAAACAATTTCTTTAAATGTAGATACTACTGAATGGAAATCGGAGTCTTCGTGTTTTGTCCAAACATTTTTGGTTTACATGTTTAACTAATAGAATATTTAAGCCAACAGCCTAAATCTAGTGTTTTGGCAGTAGGAATGAACCCGTTTTCGATGTATGAATACGTGATGACCGCATGCTCAAGCTTAATTATTTACAGTTGGGCAAAATGTTTGGTAATATCTACTTTATTCTACTCTTAACTTCATGTGAAACACAAATACTGACTACGTTGCAATTATGAGTTTAGAAATTATATAAATTACTTTGTGGCAGACTTAAGTAACAGAAATTATAATAAAAGCTTAATTTTGTTTGGAAAACTCCAACAACTTTTCTATATTAAACTTGATAATATATACAGTCAATAATAGTGGCTCGTGGTGAAAATTACTGCAGTACTAAAATTTGGAATAGATAGTTCATTATCCTGTAATATAATGGCACATAGAGTGCCTGGTAATCAAAGAATAAATCGATACATAATTTTACAATGCAATAAACTCAAAAATGTTGTCCCTGACCTATTATTTTTGTTAGATTTTATTTACTTATATATACCAATACGGTAATTTCAGCCCTAATATTTTAAGGCACTTTATTTTTAAAAGGATTAAAGTATTCAAGTTAAATCTGCGTACAATGCTGTTGTAATACAACGAAACTACTAAATAAAATACATATAAAACCTTCTTCATACACACTATACACTATTTAGGAATTGGATCTACAAATTACTATCATTCCACTAACTTTGTCCCGCGATCATATATCATATCATGTAAAATACAGTATCCGACATTTTTGAAAATCATTTTACAAATAAGATCAACATTTTGGTTTAACGATGATTTTTCCGGCTTCCGGTCAATTTTTAATCAATAAAAGAATGTATATGCTAAAATTTGCTGGAAGGTATCCATGTGATACTCTGATGTTCTTATATAAATAATAGTTCGGGAATAATGCTATCTATCAATTTGGTATTGGTATTTGTTGCTTGAGAAAAACTAAAATATTCATTGAATCAATAGTTTGGGAAATATTTTAAAGCAAGTGGACTTCAAATATAATATTAAAACATTAAAAGAGCCTCTTATTTAAAAAATCAGACAATTGATTTATGGTTAATATAATATATAAATTATGGTATCGAATTTCTTCCTTTTGAGTTCTTAATTGATTTTTATCAAAATCAATCGGGATTTAAACTTTATATTAATTTATTTGCTTTATTTATTGTTATATCCTTATTGCACGTATACTTACTACGAATTATATCCTTAATTACTACTTAAGCGCTAAATAAACCTTACCCGTATAAATAATCACACTTTTTACATAAACAAACTGTGTCATTCTCCCCAACACTAAAACCTTCCCATGCCTTAATAAAATTAACCTACAACTTCTCCCAAACTTTCTCATCACCTTATTCTCAAACCTCGTCCCTCCAAAACCCACCTTCCCCCAAGAATCAAAATTCTTATTTCCCTTCACCCACAAATATTTCCCAATCTGCAAAACAAATATCCATACCGACACACATCCCACATAACCTACTACAAAAAACGCTATAACAATCCAGTCAAGTATTTGTATAAACTTTAACAAAACGATATTTTCAAACACTGGGAATATAGTCATTATACAATGTATAGCCGTTATAAATGGCCCAATAAAGCATAAACAGTTTTCATGTAATATTTGCAAACCTCTATAGCAAATTCTTAAGTTATCAGGATATCTTAAAGTATTACAGGTGAAATATTTCTTTTTTGATGCTAAACGAAATTCTTGAGTTGTTATGATCGTTAAATAGAATAGGTAGGTTAAGACGCCAAAACATACAAGAGCAATGGTGGTCTCTATAAAAAATAGTATGAATCCATGATAAAGTGCTATAGGAATTCCGACTAGAATATAATTATAATAGTTGATTGGTATTAACTGTCCCAGAAAAATGGCATCTCGGGGATCATACAAGCAGAGTAGAAATACCAGTGAGCATATTGAATAGCATGTTCCGGCAAGGCAAACATTTGCGGCGTCAAGATACCAATTTATTTTCGCTTTGTTTGGGTCAAAATTAGGCATGTAGCGTACTAAAAAAATAAATGAAATTTTAGAATATTTATTCGGATTTTAATTAGTATGTTTTACTTACGGTGTATATATTGTAGAAATCCTAATGCCCCATTTATAAACATGATGATATCATCCAAGTATAAATGAACTATGGAGTAGATTATACCACCAAATATAACACAAAATGTGTACAGAAGTTTTAGAATGAACTTGTTAAGCTCTTCGTGTACAAGTTCGTATATTGTAATTCCAATTGATGTAAATAACCAAATTGTGGCAAGAAACCGATTCACTAAAAGTTTGGTTTTAATAGTGGAATTTATATTTTGGGAGAGGTGGCGTTCTTTTCGGTCGAATTTTAGTGCAAATGAACCAATGGTGTTACCAAGTGTGCAAAAGTAGTAGATCAGCGTATATAAGCGATTGCTGAGCATTTTTGACAGACTTTGAGAACTTTAAAAGTGAAATATTGCTATGGGATGTTATCTGTACAAGAGCTTCCTGTCGTTTGTCCTGCTTTATAATAACCAAATAAATTTAACCTGCCAATTCCAAAAACATGCGCAATCCAAGCATTATTTTAAATAGTTATGCATGTATTTTATAAAGTATATTATGGTTAGATTGTTTTAATATTATAGGTTTAAAATGTCGATAGTTCTTTTTTGAAAAGACAAAATACAAGAGATGTGCGTCATATAACTCAAAATGTATGACGGATTTAGAACTTTTTGATTTCTAAGACCTCTTATTTAGTTATGATTAAATATTTAATTCTTCTAACCACATGAAAAACTGTCTTAAAGTATTTTATAGTTACGTTGCTAGTTATAATTGTGAACTTATTATTGATTTTACATTGGCTGCAAGTTTACTCGCCTAACTGAATACAGCAATTTGGAATCATCCATACACAAGTTATTTTCTTAACGTTCCTTCTCGCTTTTGAGGCTAGAAATTATTCAGAATATCAACTTACCCCAAATATATATTTTATCTTGGTTGTATAAAATACTTCTTTCAAATCAATATTTATTATGTATATTGATTTTTAAAAAATCTTTAAAGTTACGACAAAAGTAAAGTAAGAAGTACATAATTTTTATTAATATTTTGTACTCCTGTAAAGCCAATTTTTTTACAAGTCACAGGTTTGTATCGATTCAATTCGTGAACTGAATAAACAAGTTTATATGACAAATGGACAATTTTACATGCATGTTGTCCCAGTAATTTTGCATAAAAAGTTAGTTCTTCGGTGCTTCTTTTCTTAACTGATTGCAAAGTATTATAGGTTGTCCTACTCAATCCTTATTTTAAATATGTGTTCTAACGTGACCGTACCTTATTCCATTATTTTTGTGCTTATCACTAAATTTATATTTCCTTACGATTGGTGGATACTTATTGTGAATAATACAGCTTTACCTAAAATGGTTTTACCCCAGCTTTCAAAAATTTAACAAGAATTATGAATAAAATAGATTAGTTTATTTCATTAAAAAAATCTATTTAAAAGATTTTTATCACTTGCACTCCAAAGTGGATTGACTCTAAAAAAGATAGCTCATCATCTGTCAGTTGTTTATAATGACGAGTACTGGTTCCATGAGAGTTAATACTTATATGCCGACTGTCTATTTAATTTTCGAAAGCAGGTATTTGTAAGTCAAGTACGCATCAAAATATTTAAGGGGACTTTGGAGGGGAAGAGTTAGAGTTGAGGTTTGACTTAGTGAGAAACTATGCTCCATTGCATCACGGTCTTTTACTAAACGCCAGTATTTCCAGTCTTCGATTTGTTAGCTGTGGAGGTATAGGTGTAGCAAGAAAGGTTTGCATTTCACGAACTAATTGTAGCCCACGAGCTAAATGTTTGGAGAGCAATTTAAGTTTCTATGGTTGTGGCGTCCATTGCTATTGCATATTTATACGAACAGTCCAACGTTATGTCAACTTTCATCAATAAAATTGCAAATATTTATTTATTTGCTTGTCTTCAAAAAAGGATCAGTAGAAGGGGATGTGTGAAGCCAAAAAATCCATATTTTGCAATTCTTCTTCATTCCACTAAAATTAGAAAATCTGCATTTCTTTTAACCGATGGGTTGATAAGAAGCCGAGCATTAAAAAAAGGATCCGTAGAAGGGGACGTGTGAAGCCAAAAAATCCATAATTTGCAATTCTTCTTCATTCCACAAAAATTAGAAAATCTGCATTTCTTTAAACCGATGGGTTTATAAGAAGCTGAGCATTCAAAAAACGATCAGTAGAAGGGGACGTGTGAAGCCAAAAAATCCATATTTTGCAATTCTTCTTCATTCCACAAAAATTAGAAAATCTGCATTTCTTTAAACGATTGGTTTATAAGACGAGTCAGTACAATTGTGCTTTCGTGGGCTTTAGTTAAACATTTGGAATATTGCTTGACATATAATCAAGCTAATACTGTTTCGAACAAGCTGGTGGGTAATGAAATATTCAAATTTTGCACGTTTTAGGGTTTGTCCTGTAATATTAGGTAATATTTATAAATACTTTAGTGAGACGGCTGACTTTTTTCCGCGTTTAATTGCAAACCGAATTCAATGTGGTAGAACTTTTCTAAAACTGCAAGGATTACTTGAAATCTTTTTTTTTAAGTCTTTGTTTTTAATAGTGAAACACTAAACATTTTTAAAGCATAGTATTCAATATGCTAATAAGTACTGGTTTAGTTGTTGAACTGGAAAAAATCTTCGATAGCGTTCAAAGTTGGAACCTGCTCCCATATAAATATCCTTACCATGTTCAGAGCTCAAATAAGGAAAATATCTACAACTTTTATGTATCTCCCAAATTTCTAGAATCAAGTTGGTTACTTCAGTGTACTCTGTTGATTTTAGCTGCTTTACTTGGAATCTCAAGAGTATTTTTAGATTACTAGTCAATTTTTGACAAACTTGTGGTATACTTCTTTGTGTACTATGCAGTTACATTTGTTCTGGTAACTTGTTTTCACAAATGGGAATCCAGAAACTTTTGCCAATTTATAGATCACTTTGTTCGGTTTGAAGCTTATGTTTTTGGAAACGCTACAACAAATTTGTCCGGTCAGCATCACCGCTTGTTTGGCAACAGGGATTTCCCATTGCATTTAGTGAAATTGGCTTGCAGATTTTTTGTGGCTGCTCTTAGAGCTCACAGTATAATTCAAGCATTGTCGTGTGCTTTAGTTTCAGATGCATCCTGGAATATAGTACCATCAGCAATTGTGAATTTTTTCCCTGATACAGACCATTCCATAATTGTAAACATCAGTATACAAATCTTAAAACGGGCACTTTTATTTCTTTATTTGTACGTTACACTAAGGTTATACACTAATGGTGCTACTGTTAACATTTTAGTGAATCTCCTCGTTCCCACATATTGTTTAAGCTTATCACTGAAAACTTTAAATCGTAGATTATGCACGTCAAAAAGGTCCAACTCTTGCCTTGAATGTGTGAGAATGTATCATCAAATCCAACTACTTGCAACATTTTACAATAATACTCACCGAAAATCAATAATCCCATTACAAATCATCGGTGGAATTATTATAATATCTGTATCAGCATTTATTCTGATTTCTGAAGGTAGCACTATGCATTTTAGTGCTATTATAATATTTGCTAATCTCTTTGTACTTGGAATTATGGTCATTCTAATATGCTTTCATTTTGCTTCACTCTTTAATAAATTGAGTGTATCCTTTTTAACTCACGAGGAAACACTTTTACGTGGTTGTGGCCGATTTGCCTCATGTTTTCAGCAAATATTACTCCTATCGAGAAAACGTTATATGCCAAGTCTCGACTCTCCATGGGCAGTAGTTTGGAAATTATACAAAAATTAGTTTTTCTGGCTTACAGCGAAAGGGAAAGTAGAGAAGGGTCCCCTCTTGTGTATTATTTCCAAAAAATATTTATTATTATTTTTTCGAAAAAAATCTCTTCTCGTATAACAGTATAACATTACCGCATCCGTAATGCTTCCCATTTCTCTACGAGTATCGCATTTTACTTCCAACAACGAATTGTATAACATTACATTCAACTACAACGTTATAATCTTTTTTCTAATAACAACATAAAATGGTGTAAGGCTCAGAGAAAAATGGGACGCATTACGGATGTGATGATATTATACGAGAAGAGATTTTTTCCAAAAAAAAATAAATATTTTTTTTGGAAATAATACATAAGGGGGTACCCTTCTCTACTATCGCTTTCGCTGTCAGTCAGAAAAACTAATTGTTGTATAATTTCCAAACTACTGCCCATGGAGAGCCGAGACATGGCATATAATACTTTCTCGATAAGAGTAATATTTGCTGAAAACATGAGGCAAATCGGCCACAACCACGTAAAAGTGTTTCCTCGTCAGTTCAGAGAATGTCGAGTAACTTATGGAAGAGAGTCTCGTGATTCTGGAGATGGAAAAACTGCAGAGAAAATATTAAGAACAAAAATCCTTAAAAAGCAATTACGTTCTTTGGCACCGCTCAGGATTCGATACTTGCATTCTAACTACTTTAATGTGTTAACGCCACTTGTGTTTTTCAAGTTTTCTGTACGACTTGCGGTTCAATTGACTTTGATGGAGAAGTAAAACACGTGAAATAATGTTCCGTATATGCACTGTAAAACTATCACTTATTATAATTTGGCTCTAAAACTTTGAACTAAAAACAGATTTAAAACTTTACAACATTTAATCAATGCACCATTTCCATAAAGAAGCATACGCATGCAGTCAGTAGACAGATTTTTGCTGCCATTGTATTAACGATGTTGGTCATTAGTTTACGTATAACATTGTCGTAAATGTGTCTGTATTTATTAGAAAATGTCTTAATAAATCAAATAATTATATTCTAAACAGAAACAAATATTTGGTAATAATTTTATTTTGAAATAAAACACAAAACGTTTAAAGGTGAAAACAAATGATCTGATTCTTTCTCCTGTTTGGTCAAATACTAAAATAAAAATGGAAAGAGCAAAGGATATAGGGACAGTATATAAGTACTATAATAAAATCCAAGACATAAAGTCTCAATAATTTCAAAACAAAATTGTTTTGAATAGTTTTTTTTGTACATTGAAATCGAAAGAAAACTTTATATTTATAAATAACAAATCTGATGTTAGGTTCTTACAGTCATCATCTTGCTCAGCTCCAGTTATTTTGCAGTATTTAATTGCAACCTTTTTTACCGCAAAAGACTGCAAGGCTGTATACCGATTCGTTGTTGTCAATGTAGTCAATATACTAATTGTAAGATTTGACATTATACTAAAAACGAGGCATATCATACGAAATTCTTTTAACAGTAGTTTACAAAGGGGTCATTGATATATTTTTAAAATTCTAATTGACGTTTGTAAAAATTCAACAAAATACATAAATCGATTTTACTGAATCAAAGGTCATAATCATGATGTGCCGTCAAAAAAATCTGAAGTTAAATGGAACACTATTGCGGCGTATAGAGTTCAAAATGTGGGGTCCTTTTATACTTTTTTAAATTCTATTCCATTCTAAATTTCTTCGAGTGTCTAATATCCTTGGAAATACTCATTGTGTTCAAAAATGCGTTGTCTTTATATCGTTTAATTTTTTATAATTAACAGTGTTCAAAACAACAGTATTTCATTCAGTTGTGGTTGTCGTTACTAAAATTAAGATCAACTCAAATAAATGTGCATCAACATAACATAGCAATGTCTTGGTGTTTTATTGACTGGTTTAACGTCAGTTCTTATGTGGACGTTACCATTTGGAAAGTTGTATTTCCAGATTAGTATTTTGTGTGTTGCAGGATTTGCTCATTTAAAAAAATAATTAATAACACCAGAATCAGCATAATAATTCATACCGTGGTATGTTAATTCCATTTAAAAAATCTCATGTAGTTCACAGGTCTCAAAGTTGATTTATTGAAATGAATATACAAAACATCAGCAAAAATCCAATAGACAACTGGACAAAATGAAAGGTTTTGCTATAAAATTGTTGTGTTTTAACATTGTTTTATTACGAAGCTGAAAAGCGAAGCTCGGCGAGTATTGACTTTAGCGTGTTTGTCCGTCTGTCTGTCGGTCTGTCTGTCCGTCTGTGAACACGATAACTCAACAACGCGTTGACCGATTTCGTTCAAATTTGGCATGAAGGTCACTATGGTCAAGGGCAAGAACCCTATTGATTTTCAGTCCCCTGGGTCAAACCCCAAGGTCAAAGGTCAAAATCGAAAACTTTCAACTTGATCAAAGTGTACATTTGAACATCGCAATCGAAAGCTCTCGTCGAGTAGATCACGAATCATGGGTCACTTTAGGTCAAAGTGACCTCAGAGGGTCAGCAATCGGGGTCAAAGGTCGCAATGCCAAACACATGTCATGTGACATATCTTCGGAAAGCGTTTTTCATTGTCAGCACCATTGTTAAAAAAAAAATATTTGTAGCATTGTTTCAGCTTCGTCGTTATGATCGCTATTAGAGCGGGTTTATTTAGCTACATTTGCAATAGTGGTTTGTTGGCAATATCTCATATTTCTCTGGCTCTACTCTATTTTTCAAAAATTTTAAGATAGAAATTTTTTTTCGAAAGAAAACTTATTGTCATAGGGAGACATATTCTTGGACTAAAATACTATAAAAAAATATATTTAACTGTTTTCTTATGGTGTGCAAAAGAAACACGCTACTTTTATACAAAATCTTAAATACTTAAGGAGATTAAAGTTCTTGGAATTATGGCTTAATCGTTTTATTCATAGAAAATTTAGTATTGTCCTGATAACACAGTATGTATTTAGCTAAAATTGCGAACTATAAAGCAAACGATTCTGAATAGTGATATGATTGTTTAGACTTGAATTGCGAAAATGGTCCAAAAATTTGTCAAGAATTGTTAACACCTGAATGAAACCTGTGTCCCTACAACTCAAAAAGTCGACTAGCACTCGAACCACGAACATTGTAATTGTAATGCTTTTTAGGGAATGATTTCAAAGTCATGTGACTCCGCATAGGTTTGACATTTTAACCAATGATTCGGATAAGTACTCTCTGATTCTGGTACCTTCAAATTATAACAAAGTACCAATTATATCCTTGCGTCATCACAAGAACAAAGGAAAAGCTGTGGTGCTGGGATAGACGAAGACGAGGAACTGGAGAGACCTGAGACTGAGGGGGAAAAGTAGCAAGGCTTTTCATGTTTTGGTTGGCGAAGAGGGAGGAGCATCGCTATCTGCGTTGCGTTTTACTTTTACTTTTATCTTTGTAATTTTATGGAATGTGTTTTTGGTGGGATTGTGAGCAGTGCAACTTTGCAATTGTGACTGCGTCGTCGTGTGTAATTTGAGGAGTGTGAATTGTTGGGTTGAGAGGAGGATTGATTTTTGTTGAATAAAAATCTTTAAAAAAAATTACAATTAACTACTAATCGCGTAGTATCTTTGCACTAATCGTGTGCTTTTATTCTTGTTGTGGTTTGGAAGAAGTTGGGGATTTCGGTGATTAATTTAGTATATTTGAAAGCATCATACTAAAATTATTTCTCTTTGCTGGCCGCATCTTTTAGAGATCATCATCATCATCCGCCACCACCTCCCGAACCGTAGCATTGTTAAATTATAAATAAAGGTTTTCACAGAAAGTCCTTCATCTTCCTACACATTAGAATTTCGCGTATTTATGGCATAAGTTCCACGAGAAGAGTTTTTTTCTTGGAAATTTAATTCAGTTAGTTTATAAGTTCCATAATTTGGGTCAACTATTTTTGTATATAAAACCCCCAAAATTGTCTTAAAACTCCTCAAACTGTTATTTTAATTTTTAGTCATTGTATCAAACTATTGTATATGTTTGTCTTCAAAAAATGTTGTTTGAATTTAAATACTGTATTGTTTAGTAATTATTTTATGTTGTGTTTGCAGTGTTATCGAGTAACTAATCCCAAACCGATGAAACAATTATAATAGTTCTCCAACACAACAACGTTCTTGGTCTAGTTACTTTACAATGATTTCATGATTGATTTCAATGTTTTTGATATGTTGATGCATTAATAAGAGTAAACGGACAATAAAAAATATGACTTATTGGAAAAAACTAGTTTATATTTATAAGCAAGTACGTACAGATAAAATCATACATAAATTGGTGATACATAACTAATCTTTAAAAAATAACTAATAAATCATTTTTAACTACTTTTATTCCTTCATCTTTTTCTTACTAACTTTCTTCTTCCCAATCTTCACCTTTTTAGCACTCTCCTTCTTCATATCCTCCAAACTACTTATATCATGATTCCTCTTCAAATGCCTCTTCAACCCAAAAACCGTAGCAAAATTATGCTCACAAATTTCACACTTAAAAGGCTTACTCTCCTTATTCTCATGAGCTTGATGATGAATATCCAACCTGTATTGATGATGATACCTCTTATCACAATATTTACACTTAAACTTCATCGTCTCCTTATCCTGCACCAATAACCCATCCTCCCCCACGTCTCCCTTCAAACCTGGATGCTTCCTCAACATATGACTCTTCAAACTTTCCACACTCGACTGCGTTTCCCGACATCCTTTAACCGGGCATCGGGTCTCCTCCGAGTAAACCTTCTTCTCCTCCACATAACCATCCATCGAATAACTATGCTTTCTCCACAAATGCGACTTCAAATGAACCTTCATATGAAATCGATACTCACAAAATTCACATCCAAATCTCCCTTTTGTTGGTTCATGAACCAAATTGACATGTCTACCAAGTGTACTCTTGATTTGGAATAATTTCCCACAGTAACTACACTCAAAGCTCAACTTACTCTTGTGCATATTTAACTTGTGAATATTTACGTAATCCTGACAAGCAAACGTTTTTCCGCAAATATTACAGTCGAAGTCATTCGCGTGGGCGTGTTGACGATGTCGATTTAATTCAATTGAGGAATAAAACATTTTCTTGCAAGTTTTTGGATCTTCGGTGCATTTATAACGAGGTGTTCCATTGTGACGATCCATATGCATTTTTAAACCCTTTGCACAAGATAATATTTTTCCGCAGTCTGGAAACGTGCATTTGTAAGTAGCTTCATTTAAGTGTACACTTAACACGTGAAGTTCAATGTCAACTTTATTGGAATATAATTTATTGCAGGCTGTCTCAGGGCAGAAGTATTTTCCTTTGGAATTTCGAACAAGTTTGGGATAGTCGGGATGACGAGTTTCAAAAGTGGATATTTTTCGGTTGTTTGGACTTTTAAATTTTCGGACTGGCTTGGGCTTCTTTTTAGCATTTATTTGTCTGGTTGACTTGCTAGAGGTTGGTTTTTCGGTTGGATGTTTTTCTGTTTTTGGTTCCGGTGACGAAGTTAATGGGTCATCATCGTCAAGGTTGTCACTATCTTTCTCGTCAGCTGATATGAGTGGCTCTTCCTTTAAATTATTTTCAAGGAAGGCATCAAGCTCTTCATCTGATTGGGAAAGTGGAATATCCAACGCATCGTAATCAGATTCATCTGCGGCTTCATTCAGTTCAGTTTTAATTGCGCAATCAATTAAATCTTCGGTTTGTGCATTTTGTGCTTGTGAGGAAGATGTGACTTCCAAATTATTAAATTCTCTAGAAATAGAAAACGGATGGGTGAATCCTTTGTACTCATCTGGAACAAAAATAAATACACGTATAATTATTTAAATGAATTTTGGTTTAACTTTTAAGCAAAAAAATATTCGGTAGCTTAACAAAATTAACTTACGTTCTTGAACTGCATTTTTTACTTGATATATCCAGTTATCATTTCCACTGTGTAAGGATTCAGCAATTTCCTGACTTTTTGAAGTACAAAATGTTGGTATAAAATTCATTTGGATTTCTCGAAATTTGGCAGTTAACTTTGTCATTTCATTGTAAATTACTTTACACTGCTGAATGGCACTGAAGCACTGATCACATGTTTCTAATAGATGGGATGGTTGAATATTGCTGAGCAGATAGTAGTCTTTGGGTATTTCTAGTACAACTCTCAAAAAGAAACGTAAATCTAATTCTTTAATTATATTGTTCTCACTGAAGTTATTTATTTCACAAATTTCACACAAGGTACCACTTGAAATAGCCATTATTACGGGAAATTTACCAAAGTGAATAGGATTTAATAAATAAACTGAGTAATTAAGTTTTAAATTACTACAGAGGAGAGCAAAGTGAAAATAATATTGTTGCTCGTGTTTTTGTTTGTTTTGTTTTTGCTGCAGTCAGCTGCTTCTATAAGTCTGTACTGTTGCTGTTGTGAAGGATAGATGATCTTTTTCGGGTTAACAGATAATTGGCCAGTTTATCCCCTTCAGCGAATGGATTAATTAACGCCTCCGCTTTGACATTCCTTTTTCGTCAGATTACCTACAAAAAGTGGATGAATTAAGTTAACCTATTATATATATAATTTTAACACATTGAACAAATTAACTGATTATTAATTATTAACGAATCAAAAAATGGATTTACATTTGTTTGCGAGATGCTTCCGAAGTCGGCTCCAAACTTGACTCAACTTCCTAGTCTGGTCATTAGTCGCCTCGCCATCACTATCAATTGATAACCTTGCTTTCTCCCAAATGAACTGCTGCTGAAATTTTGGAGGGATTCCCTTTGCCATCTGCTGCGATCGTGTAGCTTTGAGAAATATCAGCTGACTTTGTTTTGCTTTGGCTTAGCTATCCCCTTTGTCTGTGAAAAGTATTAAATGAAAATTACATTTTCTTCATTTTTGAGGAGTTAATTATTTTTAATTAATCGTCAATTTAAAATGTAATGCGAATGACGTATGAGCAAAAAAAGAAAAGTTTTGTAACTAAGGTGGTTAAGATGGAGGAGATCGATGAGGTAGACTTGTGTTTGATCTGCTGCTCAAAAATTAAAACTAAAAAGGTTCATCTTAACAATAATAATAGTCAGTTATTGTCGAATAATTTAATTGTATTCTATCTGCTGAGGAGGGTGCTTCAAGTGACGGATAATGAGTTGAGAAAGAACCTGATAAGCTGTGGAAATCCAGTCAAGTGGATAAGACTGTGTGATAAGTGTAGTGAGTTGACGAGACAAGCAGAGGAGCTGCACAGGAAGTTAAGGAGAATTAAGAGGGAGTTAAGTTGCATTGAAAAGTTAATTTGGGATAAGACAAGGTTATCAATTAATAGTGAAGATGACAGGAAATTGGTGGAGGAGACTATTGACTTGACTGAGACAACAGGTCATGTTTGGAGGAGAATAAGGAATCATGTCGCAAACAAATGTAAGTTACGATTTATCTCCGTAAAGTAATAAACAGTTTAATTTTTTTTTATTAAATGGGAATTTAATTGGTTTTTTGTAATTATAATTATTTAGGTAATGTTACGACGACAAATAGGCTGGCTGCTGGGGCGGAAACATTAATCAACCCATTCACTGAAGGAGATAAACTGGCCAAGTATCTGATAACCCAAAAATCCACCACTGCCATTTTACCAATTGAACATTCTGAACAAAAAGTGAATGAGGAGGATGACCATAACAACTTGTTACAAGGGACCAATGTCGAATCCACCTCATCATCATCACCTTCGTCTACACCAACAATAAAAATTGAGGCGACACCTGAACTTGACTCGGAGGAACCACAATTAACTCACAAACTTGACCATACAAATGTTGAGAATCTGTTGATAGACAACTTGGTTGGGAAGTTGGGAGGAGTCAAAGTTGAATTTTATGATCAAGGCGGCAGGGATCAGGAGGGGGATGCTGATTTGGAGGAGTATGGAGGGAACAAGGTGATGGTACAAGATAAGCTGAATGATGATGATAAGGTGGAAGAGGAGGATGCAGATTGGAATTGGGAACATGATGATGACAATGAGGAGTCGGAGGTAGATCAAGAGGAGATGGATGGGTATGCCCAGGAGGAGAACTTGTCCAATTTTTCACCGAAAGACAGCTCTAAACCAAAGAAAAAGATGTCAAAGGTCAAGGGTTCTCCTCAGACAACTCAAAAGAAAATTCGGCCAACGTCCACAGAAAAATACCGGAAAATGGAGAAAACTGAAGATGGGAAATTTAAATGTCGTCACTGTG
>JAQFZH010000648.1:0-29096 GCA_034695485.1 Entomobrya nivalis | reverse complement strand
ATTAGTTCTTTTTGCTGAAAGCCTAAATTTTTAAGTGCTCTAATAGTCCAAAGTCGGCTTGATGCCTTCTTCACGATCGAGTTGACATGGTCATCCCAGGTGAGTTGGGAGTTAAAAATAATTCCAAGAAGACGGGCGGATGAAACAACATCCACAGGAGAATCGTTGATAGTGAAATGACGTTTTTTACACGTCTTTTATTCCAGACAGCATTGATAAGGTGATTTATTGTCAAATGATCGTTGCAAAGTCATGCATTTTTTTGTGAAACTTGTTGAACAAGGCTGTAATACAAAACTTTGTGAAAATCACGTATATGTACTTACCTACATCACTGAACATATAATTTCTATCAAGGGATCTGCAACAGGTGTTACCAGAGTTAGACACTTTGTTGTAGTCTACATATTAAGTCGTAGTCTGCGTACACATTCATCGTTTACCGTCCCCTGACCGGACGACATTTTACATACACGAAAGTCAGAAAGATGGGACAAAATACTGTATAGACCAACATTATGCAGGACTTAACTTATACACTACTAAAAAATAATTAATAAGTAAACTCCATATAAAGAGTGTCGCAGTTTTTTTCACTATATGTATTTATCGATTATATCACTATATTTCCTAAATGGACATTAGGTTCTAAATTACAGACCCGAACTTGGGTTTACACCATCTTGTAATAACTCAAAGTAGGACTTTCAAATCCGACATTTTCATCGAATCAAAAGTTCAAAGCAAAATATAAACAAAAACAAATCCCAATTGTGTTTCCCATAAAAATTAATGCTAATGCGATGTGGATTAATTGTTTTATCGTTGACACACTAAATACTCATGTGTATTTCCGTAATCACTAATTTTATTGCGCCGAATACACTTAATACCAAATTGTTTGTCCAGAACATGTATGCTCGATATAGTTAACATTATTTACGATTTTTGTACTATCTAGTATACCTATTATGCATAGTATCAAGGGAAAACCGCATTGACCCATCTTGCAGATCCCTTGTAAGTGGATCATTTTATGTGAATAAATCTTACTCATTACATGCGTTACATGCGTTACATGCGATGTCAGAAGTTGAGCTTTTGACAAAAAAAATAAAGAAGTGTTGACCCGCCATCTTGCGTAGCAACTAAAAGTGTATGTAATTACGTTTATAATGTTGGATTCATGTTCGAGTCTGATGTTAATGCCAATACGAAAAAAAAAGCTTTTACAAAATTTACTTAAGCTTGACATTTTAAACAAATGAATTAGCTGGTTTATTAATGTTCATGTTCTCAGTCATATTGTTTTAAAAGATCTCAATTTGTTAGCTGAAACTATATATGATAAATGCCTTTTTTAAGAAATCATAACAAAGGAGCGCCAAAGATCATAAATGATCAGCGCTAAAATGAAACTGAACGCACGCAAGGTCAATTTAATACAATGTGGATTAAGAAATAATGAAAATGCAAAAACAATCCGTTGAATTAGATAAAACATTTTTGATTAAGATTCCAATAACCAATAAATTGAATTAATTTGAGCCAAAAAAAATTACGATGATAAATTTATACTTTAAATCATTAATTTAACCCCACTTGAATTCATTTATAAAAAGTCCTACTAAAAAGCACTGGAAGAATAAATAGATCTTTATTTACTTTACTGACTGTAAAAATACTCCAATGTTTGCTCCAAATTCAGTTTTATTTACAAATTGTATACAAAAAACCATTTGTTTAAACTTTATCTGGGTTGTATCGATTGTAAAATATTTGAACGCACTTTACTATCCCTCTCGGAAATAGGAAAACTCAGGCTCAAATAAACTGACATAATTTCACAACTTCCAAGTAAATATACCGGTTTAATACAAATCTTATCATTTTTTTTTACATATTTCGAGTTTGACCTGATTTTGAGCACCAGGAAGACTTTTATATGCCTTGTTACTTTTTAAAGAAATATAAATAGATGAAGCACCACATAATATCAGAATCATTTTAGTTTCCTTTCCCCATCAAATCCTAAGAACCAATTTTCAAAACAATGGCCAAGTTTCTTAATAACGCTTTACTGCTGACATTTCTTCTGTGTGCATTTCACACATTCTTGTCAGCTGAGGAGTACACGCTTCATCGCTCCAGAACTCATGTTCACCAGAAACTGATTTCCCCAAACCAAAATATCATCGAGACTTCAGTGGAGCAAGAAAATATTACTGTTGAATATCCAGACTTCATGTCGACCGAAAAACAAGGAACTCTGACGTGGGTATTTCAGGACGGCATATCAGTTGGCCAGAATCCCAACACCAACGGTCTTAATTATGACCCCGAGAATCAAATTTTTGCTTGGGACTGTGGATCACCAGAAATTACACTAAAGTCATTTTCCATTGCTCCATGTTACGGGGATCCCTGCACGCTTCACAGAGGTCAACAAATCACTCTGACAGCTCTGTTTGCAGCAAAGACAAGGGCAACAAAGCTTTCATGTGACATATTAGCACATTGGGGTCCTATAACGAAGCACATTGGATGTCCACAGGTTGGTATATAACTTATATCGAAAAAAATGTTTTCAATGGAAAATATATTATTTTTTTTACAAAATAGTGGGACGCTTGTTACTCTCCAGGAATTCGTTGCCCTTTGGAAGTTGGGAAGGACTACACTTTTGTTGCAAAGAAAAGCATAGCTTCTAACGTCCCAACATTTTTAACATACTACATCCAGGGATCCTTGAGAGATCAGGACGGGAAACCATTTTTATGTATTGCAACCCATGCGAAAATTCGTGAATGATTTTTGTTTGTACTGATTTGATTTTGAACATTTTAATTTTATTGTAAGACTTGATTATGTGTTAATGTGATTTGTACTTTGAAACTATGTATTTTCTTTTCCAACTCAAAACTCATTTCTAAAGTCAATAAAATTAATAAAACTTTACAAACCTACCAGTCATAATAAATATATACACCAAACACAACATTAAAAATGGACTGTTAAATGCAGTTAATGTAAAGTTTGGTTCATTACTATTTATTATACATTGAGCTTCCCAATATTTGGACTTCAGTTAACATCCTATCCTTAAACCTGCATTACTATGGATACTTACTTACATTCATTTATTTGTGTGAGTTCATTGGCATTACTTAAGTCACACAGAAGCATTGCAGACGTAGCTATGCGCCACAATATCACATCGAGTAAAAAAAAGTTAACTTGAAGCAGTGTGGCTCATGAAGCCAGAACATAAATAACTGTCATTGTTTATAAAATCGTCTATGTATACTGCTTTAGTTTATTTTATTCCTGGCATTCAAACTTAATTAGTGTCTTAATCAGCCACTATCAAAGATCATACTTCTACACCATATAATCCTCATAGTAAGTGATGTGACACCAATAAAGTTCAAACACTTATCCGTTCAACTCTCGACTCGTTTCAATCCTATATAGGCTCATGTGACACTTTTTCAAGTTGTCAAAACCAAACATGTTGAGCCTATTGTTTGATATATACTAATATTGATCAACTCACTCTAGCAGTTAAGAGTTTTAGTTGGTTCTCCAAGCATCCCACTAGCTCTGTGAACATTAAACCAGAATAAATGGTATAAAATAAATTGTAAACTTAATCAAATGTTTGTTCAAACTATGTAGCCTATAGACAGAATATAACGGAAAATTGCATTATTTACATTGAAAGCTCATCAAGCATTCTTTGACTAGTCATCTAATTCTGCACTGTTTATGGAAATAAATAACGTGACTGGTACTTGTAGATAAATATTTTGAAGATATTTCTCGTAGTCCCATTGTCATTGTTCGAATTTTTGTTCGCCATCTCAATTTGCTGTATATTTCAAATAGTTGTACCCCTTTTTGGCGTCAGAAGTCAGCCTAAGGTACCTTTGAAATATGCAGTCAGAGCCTTTTCTCATTTTCTTACGCACTAAAATATACATACTCTGGTACAATCATCTGTTCTGATACAAATGCCCAACAGACAAATTACCCAGGTTACCATCAAGAGACTGATTTAAAATTTATACCTAATGTTTTTAAACGTAGTCCACCGAGATACGATCAATGTTTTATCTCTTGGAAATTGTGTAAAATTAATACGTGCTCTGAGTTAGCACACAAATAAATGTTGGTATAATATAATAAACACAGACATGTACTCTATTGTATGTTTTGTTGTATGATGGTTTGAACATTATAGTAAAGTTCCAGTACAAAAAATGTATATGATACAAGTAATATCGTATAATGATGATTCAGATGATTGGTGGTATCTTTTTGGGTTACGCGATGCGATAAGAGATATGACTAAAATTAGGTATCTTAAAGCATTTAATATTGGGATACTTTATTGTATGCTTAAAAGACGTACTATGCTTTTAATTGATTTGATGTTCGAAATTTGCTAAAATAACGTGACATTTTACAATGCTCCCAGAGTTACCAAAAAAAATAATGTTTTATTCAATTAGTTATTAAGTCAACATTATTTCCTCAATTGAGATCATACTAAAGTGGTGTCTACTTCCGGGCCATTTTCAAACAAATAAGATAATCGGTACTTTTGTGAACAAAAAATTTGCAAACAATGTAAATAAATTTACCAAATCGTTCTTTGGGTTATTAAACGAATTTTCATTCTTATCATTATTTTCTTTTATTTTACTACGCCCTCCAGTTACAATTGGGGTTTGCATTGTAATGCCAAAGTAATTTCACAACTAAAGTAATCATTTAAACTTTTGTATTAGTTACATGTATCATATACACTTACTCTACGCAATGTGACAATGCCCCTTATCTGCGTCGAATTGTCCTGGAATCAAATCGCCATTAATCTTTGCACGACAAATATAAAATGTTTTCCCGTACATCAAACCGGAAGGTATCAAGTTGTAGTCCTTTTCCTGATTCCACTTTCTCCAGCTGACGACTTCGGGAAAGGTGACAAGTACCTAAACGCATTTTCGTTACCAGCAAGTTTTTCATTTAAAATATTTAGAATATAGATTACCTCAAAGACAGTGCTCGTATAGACTGAGGTGTTGTATGGCACAGTACAGTTAAATTTTCCATTTTCTGCATAAAGTTTCCCGGGAACTGTGTTACCTTCAATATTAACCCTACAAATAAAAATAATTGTTTTGCCCTCTAAACCTGCCGCTATTTGGTTTGGTAACGCTACCTGACTATTTGGGACTGCAATCCACTTAATGCTATTTTCGTATGGGTAATTTGCGTTGGCACAAGCACAAAACATGATAAAAAGATAAAGAATGTTTTTGTTATTAAGCATTGTTAACATAAATGTTACAAACGTTCTTCATGAAATAAAATCAGTCGAAAGAATGATACAATATTCAAAAAAAATTGCATTGTCAATTGATCCTTATCTTCAAATTTTCATCTCTGGAAGGCTGAATGAGTCATTATTAACTACTGAAGCGTAAGTTGGGGTTGTTTTGGAGATTACGATCCTGTCTGTCTGTCTGTCTGAATATACTCCAGCAATCCACGCCACCGTTGATAGTTTAGATGAGGACCTTCCTTGGGATTGGCGTTTAGATAAATATTAGGGTCACAATGTCTTAATTATTTTAAATGGCAATTTTGTGACAAGTACGTATGCGAACTATAGGTGCTGATACGTACATAAACGGATATATACATCATATACGTGTGTATATTTATATTTCATAATTTGCTGCTTTGGTAGTTTCATTTCAGTGCTTAAATTCCTTTTAGGTAATATTATGATTAGATCGATTGTATTTGGGTTTCATATGATTTTTTATAACACAGCCGCAAAGATTTTTTTTAATTAGTCAAGCGTAATATATGTGTATATTTATATGTATCATTGATTGTAATGATGAAATATTATGCGATGAATTTGATATTTGTGCTTAAATAGTACAGTAGAAGATAAGCTAATATAATGGATTTAAGCACATGCGAGGTACGTTCGGTCAAGTGACGGTACTCCATTAGCACAAATAACGTTTGTCTTCGTTGTAAAATTTCGACATGGAATGGATAACTCAAAAGTCAATTAAAGGTCGTTTAACACAACTGACAAGGTGGTTTTCCTTATTGATGAAATTTCATGATTAAAGTCAAGTCGATATATGAGATTGCATGCATAAATTAGCAACGATTAAATGCTGGGATAATTTTATAAAATATATATAAACATATTTATAAGTATACTCAAAATTTGTCAAATGTTGTGCCAAATCTGTTCAAATATTTGTTGAATTAACAATTAACATGAATTTATTAATAAAATTTACCTTAACAATTTTGCATAATGGTAGCTTAAAGAGAGACCACAAACATAATGTTAAAGATGGTATGTGCTGTAATTTGTACAATACAATTTGAGTTCTGAATGCCCATTCTTCATTTCTAGCATTCATAAGTTTAACTTAAATGATTAAAATATACATGATGTTTTTTTTACATAAGTGGTAAATTTACCGTCATACTTCTTATGCAAACAGTAAAAATTGAACAATTGTTGCTTTATTGGAAAGAATTTATTGCGTAAAAATATACAGTCATATTTTAATATTAGTAAAAAAAATTAAACTATACCTAATATATTGTGTATATTGTGTATTATTTAATCCTAATATTATTTTCAATGTGTTGTATGGGTTACATTAATTTTCTCTTAAAAAGCTACTAAATTACCCCAGCAAGATATTACTCCACACGAACATGTGCCTCGAGGCATAAAAATGGTCGGCCTTTTTCATCATTGAGTGTCCCACGAATGTAGTAAGTGACAAACCTTGGAACAAAGTTGGCTATTTTCTTTCTTGTTATGTAAGTATATTCTTTGCCGATTTTTAATGGACAATACACACCTGCGGCAGTACACGCATCCCACTACAATAAAAAATGAAAATTTGTTTTAATAATTTAAAAATAAGCACATTATAATTCTAAACATTCCAAATAAACTCACTTCTGGACATCTAATATAACCCTTTATTCCATTCCATTCTGCTATTATACCACACCTTAAAAGGGACGCGTTATGCTTCGCAATAAATGTAACTCTAAACGTAATTTCTGTTCCTTGATGCATCACACATGGATCTCCAATGCAAGTGTCAATTGAAATACTCTTCAGGTCTATTTCCGGTGAACCACAGTCTTTTGCAGAAGAACGTTTGCTAGTGACAAAATCTCGTGCGTTCGACAGTAGTCCATTTTCTTCATAGCCAACATTCGTGGCAAAAAATAAACTATCTTCATTCTTGAGTTTGCTTTGTGTTACTTTTACTTCAAGAAACTCTTCTTCGCCTGAAGTTCGTATGATACCATTGTTCGTTGTTCGTATGCTCTGAAAATCTTACAACTGATATATTTTGATACATCAGAAATTTTCCATTGGAAAACTTGAATAATTGAAATAAAAATAGAAGGGAAAATTTTCTAATTTGAACCATGTTTAAGCAATTGCATTAATAGTAAAAATCTTACCGTTTTTGGTGGCTTTTAGAAGGTTCAAGCTTCTTATATAGATGGCTGAATTTTATGCCGAATGAGGATATACCAATATGTGCATATCATATGAGTGTCAACTCTGTAGTTTGCTCAGACGTCATGACGTTCTCTCTGTAAATCTAAAAAAACAAAGCCAAACCACAACAAAATCTCGATATTCATTGAGCTGAACATACTTTTGGACCACATTTTTTATTTACTGGACCAACAAAATCATAATCTTCATAATCATTTCCGGCAGATTTAAATATTTAAATTTACATACTGGCGAGCTATATACAACAGAAAGTTGCATATAAAAAATTAAACAAACCAAATTTTGTATATGATTGCTTGTTGACTTGCTTATGTAAGTACTTTTTGTATCGTAAAACCTCACCAACTACGGGCATATTTTTGTACAAGTATTGCCAGTAATATTATTATTATGATATTGTAATTTTAAAGTTTTAATATCAAGTTTGTTACTGCTAACTATACCAAAACTCCTTTACCGATACCAACTGTTTCCTAATATAATTTGATAACATGTTGTCATATAGAGAGATAAGTATTTATGCTTCGACTAAAGTAAAGTTACATTTCACAATATTATTACAATACCAATCTATAATTACATTTGTATTTGGACAAACTGGGACAAGATGTCCGGATTGCTAAATCCCTATGCTAAATCCATATGCTAAATCCCTATGCTAAATCCCTATACTGAATCCCTATGCTAAATCCCTATGCTAAATTCCTATACTAAATCCCTATACTAAATCCCTATGCTAAATTCCTATGTTAAATCCCTATGCTAAATCCCTATGCTAAATCCCTATGCTAAATTCCTATACTAAATCCCTATACTAAATCCCTATGCTAAATCCCTATGTTAAATCCCAATGCCAAATCAAAATGCTAAATCTCATGTTAATCTCATGCTAAATCCCAATGCTAAATCAAAATGCTAAACCCTGTATAAAATATAAATGCTAAACCTCAACACTAAATCCAGATGCCAAAGTTAATGTTAAATTGAAATGCTTAACCCCAATGCTAATTCTTGATGCCAAATCTCAATGCTAATTCCATGCTAAATCTTAACTGAATCCAAATGTTAAACTCTGTTATCTCTGTTATGTTAAATCCCTATATAATTTCACTGAATCTTAAGCTAACAATATTATTAGGCACAATTTATATAAATACCATCTAGCTTAGCAAGTGTGCTACTATACAAAAATCGTTTGCTGTTATTATAATAAGAATCTATAATTACACTGGCTATTTTTATAATACCAATATATAATTACATTTGCTTTTTTGCTTTCCGTATAATATGTATCCCCTTTGCTAAACACTATGTTAGAGTCCCATGCTAAATCCCATGCTCAACACTATGTTAAAGTCCCATGCTAAATCCCATGCTAAACCCTATGTTAGAGTCCCATGATAAATCCCGTGCTAAATCCCATGTTAATTAAATCTCAATACTAAATTCCATGATAAAACCCATGCTAAATCCCATGCTAAATCGCAGTGCTAAACTCCATGCTAAATCCCATGCTCAACACTATGTTAAAGTCCCATGATAAATCCCATGATAAATCCCATGTTAATTAAATCTCAATACTAAATTCCATGATAAAACCCATGCTAAATCCCAATGCTAAATCCCATGCTAAATCGCAGTGCTAAACTCCATGCTAAATTCCATGCTAAATCCCAATGCTTGATCTTATCCTAAATCCCAAAGTTCATTTCCGGTGCTAAATCCCAAGTTTAAATGCAATAAATTGAATTGGTATGTATAGGTTGACACTGTTTTAGTTAACACTAAATGTGCTTCTTACCGAATGCCTTCTAGAACGGGTATATTACTGTCAAAGGCACTTTGTCCAATTAACAGGCCACTTTCAATTAATTGGTCACTTTCAATTAATGGGTCACTTTCGATTAACGGGTCACTTTCAATTAACGGGTCACTTTCGATTAACGAGTCATTTTCTATTATTGGGTCACTTTCAATTAACCGCACGGCGGTACTAGTTTTAACTCTATTGAAATACACATTAGATCTCTTCAGTGTGTTAGTTTTTGTAGCAAAGCCAATATTTGGTGTACAAGTATTATTATATACTTGTTATATTTTACGTTTTAACGTTTGAATATATTATCTCAATCTGTATTAAAATGTGACATGCGGTATGAAAGAAAACGCATGGCTTCTTATCTGTGACGTTTGATCATTTAGTGCATGAACAATACGAGCTCCTTTGTTTAAAAATATCTGTTTAAGATTGATCCCAACGTTGTTAAAAATCTTAATTTATTAAAACTTCTCATCTTTCTGATAGATGCATTAAAAAAATTAGCCCATTTAATTTGAAATGTAATTGCTAAATGAAAAATTTGCATGTACTTCTCAGCGTGTGGAAATGGTCAATCGGTTAATTCCTAAAGTCTAAATTAAACACATACGAAGCACATGAGGCATCTTGTAAATTCACGTTGCAAAAAATCACACGTCCAAACTACATTGTTATTGTAAAAGCAGTTTCCATTTAGCAAAATTTCAAATCTTTGGTACTTTCAATGTAGCGTATAATTAAAAATGAATGTATCTGTATACTGTATACATATACTAATTTTATGTCTCTGTAAAGCATAGCGTGTCCTTGAAGCAAAAATTGTGGATACGTACGCATTGTGACTTATCTTCCAATGCATGAAGCGTTATCAGTTTAACTGGCACAAAAAAAATAAGCTGATTGATAACTAATATTAAATAACCAATAACCAATCATTTACGTTTCAAATAGTTCGCTTGTAAAACATTGCATTTACAGCATTTCTACCATTGTTGCTGTGAAGCACTGCTGTTTTTTCTCAAAAAGTTACGCAAAGTGACAAGGCAGAAATGGACACGTGGCAAAAAAGTATAATCATTAAAAATTTGCCCGCATTGGTAGAAAATACGATTTGTACAACGATGCTCAAGGCCAAACTATATTCTCAAGGTTTGCTAAGCAAAAACGAATTGGAACTTCTGGTAGTCCAACTGTGACTTATGTATACTTTTATACGAACCCTTATTAATTATGCCATTTATGTACAACTATCTATTTAATTGTTGATTATTACAGAAAGTGGAAAAACGAGAAGAAGGTGGCTACGGTGAGGTGCTCCTGTTGTACGACATTTTGATGCGTAAAGTAAACTCATTTCATATATTCGTGACCATTCTACGGGAAGAAAATCAAGATGCTCCAGCCAATATAATGGAGTCAGCAAACTTTTAGTTTTACAGAATCTCATTTTTTAACAAGTTGAAAAATATTACGCAAATATTTAATGTGAATTCGTAATATCTCTTGAAACCCTTCTCTTAGAATAATTATATTAAGTTACCTAAAAACTCCTAATGTCTCACAAAAAAAATGTTTCCTCTCAAAAAGTATCGTTTGTCAGAATAAATAAAAAAAATCTTGGATTTTTAACTAAAAGAATTTGACACGTTCCTCTCAAAGTAAAAAGCTGTTAATCAGTGTCTCAATAGATTATTTCAACACGATTTTATTCGAAAGTTTAGAAATTACATCATCACGCTGATATTACAGAATTCGCTGCATTACATTGCATCATTCGATAGCAACTTAATATAAATATTTTATAAGTACTTTAGTGATTATTTCAAAAATAGAATGAATTCGGCTTCATGTTAAAGAAACTTTGAATAAAAGTGGTTATAGGGTGGGCAACCCTAAATGTAAATTAAAATTAATTGAGCATTACAAACAGTGAAATTTAAGGAAGAGATAAACTATTTGAATGCACTCGTTAAAACATTTTATTTATCAGTTTGCTGTGCAGTAACATGCTACAAGCAAAGTAGTAATAAGAACAGTCAACATATTATAACAATGAATATTGTCCCATGTATGTATGTATGTTAGTCAGATATCGTTAAATGCAAAGCAGTGCATACATAGCTGTGCTTACGTTCCAGTAATCCCCTCACGTAAGTAATTTCAATGTTCGACCTGATCATCGCATGTGCAAATTAATATATCGTAAGCAGTTAACATCTAACTTACGGAATGGAAGTTAAATTAAATGCAAAATGCAAGTGCTATTAATGATGCAGGATTATAAATATTTTAGATGGGCGAAAAGGCGACATTATTACGTAGCTGAAAGCGAAGCTCAGCGGAGTATTGACTTTAACGCGTTTGTCTGTCTGTCCGTCTGTCTGTCACCCCGATAACTCAAGATCGCGCTCACCGATTACACTCAAATTTGGCACGTAGGTCACTATGGTCGAGGGCAAGAAACCTATTGATTTTCAGCTCCCTGGGTCAGTGTAAGGTAAATGTCGAAGGTTTCCAAATTGTACATATTATATACTTGAATAGCACAATAGAAAGCTCTCGTCGTGTTGATCACGAATCACCTTGAGTCACAGTGACCCTATGGGGTCAAAAATCGGGGTCAAAGGTTACAATATCACACAGGTCATGTGACATATCATTCGAAAGCGCTTTTCAATAGCAGCAACAATGATCATCAAGTGTGTCGTTATAAGTCGTTTCGTTTCAGCTACGTCGTTATGATCGCTCTTACAGCGGGTTTATTTTAGATAGCTTAATGTATAAAAAATGGATGGTAATGCATACAAATGTTTGAACGTTAGAAGCAATGCTTCCCTTTGCAACAAAAGTGTAGTCTTTCCCAACTTCTAAAGGACAATTAATTCCTGCATTATGCATTTGTTTCAATATTTCAGATAGCCAGTTTATCTCTATTGTCAACTCAGCTTATCAGACGTAAACAAAAATTGCATCTGTACAGGTCTCATATATATGTCTTCAACGTGTTTGAAGATATTTATACTACATTTCCTCTGAAATTTAGTCATATCGACTGTGAGTAATATTTTGTAGTTTGTTTCCATTGTTATATTTCTTCTAGTCTATTTAGTTTATTTAATGTTTGGAACCATTTTCCCATCGCCATATCTGACCAAGGCAATTTGAAATTGATGGGTATGTGTATTTTGACAGTGACAAATAAATAAGAGGACACCAATTTACATATAAGTTAATTATTTGAGTACCTGACTCGTATGCAAGACCTGACATTCTATATAAGTATATACACTTTATAACCTTTAAATCATTAACAAAACATTATTTATACAATGGCTGAATTATTAAACCTGGTCGATTCAGTGTTCGAAATGACAATGTGAACGATGTCTCGTCAAACTAATCGTGACAGGAAAGATAATGACTTATTTTTTAATATATCGAATGGAACTGATTTCGTTGTTTGTATTACGCTGAAGCCTTTTCAATGGTATTTTCAAGTTGCTCGTTCATGTATTTTACCCATAATCTCAAATCATTTAATTTATTTATTGGTATCTCTTTGCTTGCTCCAATTATGTAAAACATTACTGAACAAATGCTCAGTTTTTTTATTCATTTGCTATAATATTCCAGCCTAATATTGTCACACAATTTGTGCATGTTAATATTCATAAACTTTAAACGTAAATCTTTCGGGTCTAAATCTAACTCACATTGTTTTATACTATGCATTTTTATTGTGAAACTGGTAAACAAATCCGTTTAATTTAGGCCAAGGCCAACATAATTAGTAAAACTACTTATACAACAGAACTTTAAATTTCATACTACTTTTCATTTTGAATGCCTATATTTACAGTAAATTTGTTTGAAGTTTTGGTGATCAGTTTAGGGAAAGAAACCCAGCATGCAAAAGCAGTCTTTATACAGCAAAAACAAAAGGTTTGGACTTTATGCATGATTTGTTAATAAAATCACAAAAAAATGTTGGATAATATTTTGGTGTGATGTTTAACAATAAATAACTCACTTAGCGAATTAATTAAATCTTACTGATTTATTTATACGCAATGTTTCCGGCATTAACTCGACAATTTTTGCACACACCCAAATATTTATGCTTACATGTTGAGGGTAAAATAACACTTGTCATTGCATATATTATAAGCTATTGCAAAGAACTATTTTCATATTGTCCCTATACTGAAGTATATTTGCATTTGGCCCTAGTCCAATTTGCATATGGCGCAATATCTATGCATCAATCTACATATCAGAGTATTCAGTGTTATCAAACTTCACCACACTTGAATTGCTTGACTTACCTGTATGACTTTATATAATCAATAACACAAATCGTCCGATTTGGTGGACTTTATATACTTATATTTTGCAAAGTTATAGCGATTATTCTTTAGTTTACTTTGATAAGATATACATATATAGTTTTGCTACATTTGTCGTTTCACGAAATAAGCAAATTTGGTTTTATTTATTCCTAAATAGATATATTATAAATTAAATAAAGATATATTATATGGTTCTACCATATAAAGAAAACTACACGTTAGCATCAAAGTCATCCAAATTTAACAAAAATATATATATACTAAATATGAAATATACTATAAAGCATATGTTACATATCCACAGGTCTTGGTGTAAGCTTGTCGTCTACAAAAAAATAAATTATACATTTAAATTTCCATTTTGAAAAAATGTATAAACTAAAAACTTATTTATTAGCTTACATTTTTATTTCAAGATGAGCCCAAGAAACCTCTAACAACCAAATCCGAAGCATCTTCCCCTGCCGGTATACTGCTATTATTTTGAGTGGAAATGTAATCTTTCATTTTGAGCTGGTACCGTTTGATGGCGGGTGCCAACAAATAATAAATTAGTTTCTCCACATAACTCGGCTCACGGTCATCAGTCTCAAGCAAAACCATACATTGGCTATTATCAAGAAGTTTAGCCAGTGTGTATGGTGTCACTTGAAACCAGTGCTTTGGGAACCAATCCATTATTCCTAAAAGCATCCTAGCATATGTTTTCACTCCATCTGTATCTCCAAACCCATGTTTCGTCACAGTTAAATAGAATGCTGCCACAAGATCATAAATACTTCCTCGAGGACTCTCATCTAGATACTCATAGGTTTCCTTTAGATATTGTATTGACTTTGGACAATCAAAAAACGCGGCCACATGTAAAAGTGTGATTTTTCTTGGGTTTCCACTAAACATACTTTCTTTTGCAGAGGGCTCTTTTACTACAATATAATCTATGAGTGTACTGATCATATCAATTTTTTCATGGACTATAGCTGCATGGGCAACATGCAAATTCAGCTGACCTAGCAAACTCTCTCGGGCTTGGTCTATAAGACATGGTTGAAATATTATATCGTTTTGCCCCGCTAGAAATTCAACCACATCAAATTTACCCGCTAGGGATGCCGCAATAATAGGAGTACTCCCCCATTTATTACTCGAATTGATATTCGCATTTTTTCCAACCAAATATTTGACAACTTCTAGTTTCCCATTGTAAGCTGCTTGATATAAGGGCGTGTCCCCCTTGTAATCGGACCTATTTATATCAATACCTAATTCCGGTAGGTGGCCATGGGTGTCTTCAAGAACATGCTTAAGAATGCTAAAGGAACTGGATTTTGATGCCTCGTGAAGTGGAGTCCAGTCACGACTCATTCCAAGATTATCAACATTTCTCTTCTTATTGTCATTGCAAAGCCATTGAAAATTTGTAAGGTTATCATTGCGTACTGTAAGATGGTAAATTTGTTCCAAGTTTCCACACTCAAGCTTACCACCCATTGTACTGAGTAGATCGAATACTGCAACTGGAGCACTAGCCCAACTAGCAATATACAATGGGGTCATGTAGCTGTTGTTCATTCCAGTGTTCAGTATTTTTTCAAGATTTTCTAGGGGTATTTGCTCCAGATATTTTTTGAGGTTCTCGATGTCCTTGTCGGTGGAAGCGGAAGCTACCAAGGCACAAACTATATGAACCTTGTCATCAGTTAGTTCCTTAATAAGCTCGATGTTCCCAAATTTTGCGGCAATTACAAGAGGGGTTTCCTTTCTCTTCTCATTGTTCTGAACATAAGCTAATGATAAACTCTTTAAGGAGTTCAAATATATTACAGCTTTGGTCATGTTATTATACACTGCAATATGCATTGGTGTCCAATCAGTGCGTTCATAGGCCACATATTTCATTTGTGGTACCATAGTGTAACATATTGACGAAGGGATTTTGAAATCTCCACCCGATTTCTTAATAACTTTCAAAATTTTACAATGGCCCTGGGACGCGGCAAAATAAGCGGGAGTTCTTGAACATTTGTCTTTTTGGTTGAGAAAGGCCATTAATGTGTCTCTCTTGCAGTGGTCCTTTAGAATTGAGACAATTTTCTTGAATGACTTTGTATCCCCGTGTTCAGCAAGTAGGTGTAAAGGGGACATGTGTCGAATTCCATAGAAATGTTTTCCGTACAATGTTTCTACGAGCTTTTTGTGTTTAGCCACATATTTCCATATGTACACTGCGTGCTGAACGTCTGAGTCAGATTTGCGGAGTAGGAACTCCAAAATCTGGGATTCCTGTGAAATCAGCATTAGGTTATCAATGCATTGCTTTGTACAACACAGCTTATAACGCTTTAGTTTTCAATGTATATTTTCAAATTTAAAAACTTCTGTTTAGTTACCTGATTTGTGGATGAAATTTTACATCGAATAACATTTTGCAAAATGCGATGTATAGCTAGAATTCCAGGACCACCGGCTTGTTTTAAAAGGGAAAATTGTTCTAATAGGAGGAGAGCGTTGTTGGTTTCGTCGTCCAGGTCTCCCTTGTCACTATAGAAGAGACTTATCGATATATGATCTGGATTTAGATATGCACATTTCATCAGGATGGCATCCGCTTGCTGTCCATATCTAGAATGATTTCTCACCAGGTCCAGAGAGAAGTCGAATGTGTGAAGAGTTGTGGTTTTGTAGGTGTCATTCAGAAATCCACTGGCGTCCAAAATATTGGACGGTCTTTCATCCAAGTCGTCTAGAAAATCTGCAATGGAATAGATACGATGTCTGTTTTTCTCCCTTATATAGGTTAAAGTTTGCTGAAGGGCGAGTGGAAGTAGGTCTAGTTTTTCTATTAGATGTCCTATTGCCTCCTGATTGTGGACAGACTTTTTGGGATCTTGGGATCCTATTAGAACATCCTTTCCCCATAGTAATGCATCATCAAAGCTCATTTTCTCCAGGATGAACACTGCCTATATCCCCAAAACCTTTTCGCTATCATGACATCGGGATGTTAAAATAAAACGAGTGTTGTCATTCAATACCTTTGTGGATTTTGGAAGATATTGATGAAATTTCATCTTGTCAAAACTCTCCACATTGTCAAAAACAACAATGTAGTTAAGACCACGTAGTCGTTGGTAAATTTTCGTTATAATCGGCTGAATATCCCCATCACTACATTTAATCGAATCATCCAGTAGATACAACTCTTGAGCTATTTTTCGAAATGAGTCTGCCAAGTTTAGTTCAGCATTTATCCAAAATATACTCACATGTTCGTCCATGTTGGACTGAATATGGCAATATTGTTTGCACAGCTCAGTTTTCCCAATGCCGCCCATTCCAACAATGCATGTTATATAACTACGTATTGTGTTTCCTTTAGGACGTAATATCTGCTGGGAAAGCTCCATCAGTTCTTTCTCACGTCCAAAAAACGTAGTGTGGGATTCCGCATAGTTATATCTAACGGGCCTCATTTTTTCATCCAAAATTTTCGCCGCTCCGGTCTGATTACAAACGAGTAAAATTTCCTTTAAAATGTTGAACGCTCCACCGGTTTTCGATACAACTAAATCGTAAATGTATGCTGCTTCTGCAGAGGGATCTCCTTTTTTTCGTAGAGCTTCCTAAAGTATAAACATACAGTTCAAAAAATTTCGAAAGGGCAAAAAATGAGGATGTTTTTTGTACAAAAAATACCAATTTGTTCATCTCGTATTTATCCAGCAGACCCCGACTTTGTAGCTGAGCACGCAGACCAGCATTGTTGTTTGTGTATTCAATGAGTGATTTTTTCCGTGTTTTTATTATCCTTGTTTCGCGGAACTCCATATTTTTGTAGGGTAAAAGGTGGACAGGAAGTCCGATAATGTGTTCTGATTTGAGCTGTTCCTAGAAAATGTAATTAATGAACGGAAGTTGTCACTCTGATTTAATTAGAATGGAATGTCAAAATAACCCTGATAACAAATGCGAAGAATGTTCCTATTTCAATTGACAAAGAACAATTCCCAAACATTCACGTATATATTTTTATAAGCAACCCATTCTAACAAATATGAGTAATGAGCCGAAACACATAATGATTTCAGTGCATTTCATTGTTTTTTGGCGATGATAAGCAAGCTCATATTATCTTAAAACGTGACAGGTAAAAAAAACACTCTCTTTTTTTATCTCTTTCCAGTACCGAGGCTTATCATGGAAGCACAGTTTATAAATCAAAAATGATTTTGACCGCATATGCATTTTTTTGCATGAATATTTAGTGAAAAGTTGACGTGACGTAAGTTCAACACATATGCCATCGCAAAATCATCTCTACATAAAATGCTTCTCGACTTAGGTGAGCCACCTTTTTTGATTGGTTGTGTTTACATTATTCAAACACGCTTTCCCTCTCTCTCTTTATTTTTTATGTATACATGCATTGCAAACACACACACACTCAACCCATTTTTTCTTCGTTTGTTTGTTGTTGTGTAAGTGCACATATGATTGCAGGGCAGCGATCAAAGCAATCTTATGCAAATGCAATGTGTGTGTATTGGTGATTGCTCTATTGCTGCTGAATACTTTTTTTTGCTGTGTGGTGTTGCTTTGCCACAAGCTTGAGGTTTATCACGCATACATTTCTTAGCAGCAGCAAAAAAGCGTTACCACTACACACACACATCTATACATACACAGTCACACCATTAATACAGCCGAGGGGAAATTCAAACTACTACAAAGGTACATCATTATTGATGGGAATTATCATCATTTGAGCTAGCCCCCCCATCCCCCAGGTGGAAGTTCGCACCTATCCCTCAAGTGGAAGTTCTGTTATTTGCCTAAAGGCAAATAACATCTGGCCTTTCTCGTAACTTATAAAACCAAATGCTGGATATCAATCCCTTCCAACATTAATAAACATCAAATTTATAATATAATGAGGTTACTATAATAATAATTATATTATCAAATTGAAGAATGTATGGATTTGTTGATAAAAATCTTATAATTGGTTACATGTATTTGCGTTTTTATCATCGTTGGCTTCCTCGAAGTGAGTCAAAGGTATGTAAACACAATGCCCTTGTTTCGCAATCAAATAAAAGCAAATAGTCAACCCCTGTAATCGGAATAATGACGGTATAGCTAAGACAATCTCGACCAATACCAAATGTATCAAAAGGGATGTGTTCATCGTCATGCCCTTGAGGTTTGACTAACAGTAATCGGTAAAAACCATTTTAAACTCAAGTAAGTTTTATTATTTTCCTTGTTTTCATCATATTCATATCATGGCAAGTTTTCAAATATCTTGGCTACTTGCTTCACAATTGGAACTTTTTGTTTGAATAGGATGCCATACGAATACTTGAGTATACTTAAGTGAATTCTAGTAAACCAGAAAAGGAATGTACAGAAGCATGGCGTTTACCAAGACGCCTTAAAAGCTTCAAATGGACTTGAAAAATGACAAAATAAAATCATATTTTACACCAAGACAATTTCATATGAAATCAATAATGTGTTCTTTTAAATTTGCAAATGGTATATGTATTTGGAGAAATAACAGTTGGTAAAACTATCGAAAAATAAATTCGACAACGTTATGAATAAAACAATAAGCAAGGCATCTTCTATAAAAAAGGTAATATGATTCTATCAGTGATCATATTAATCATAATTAATGATGACATAATGTAAAACGAGCAAATAAATAAGTACAATATACTTTAGTTTTACTTAAAAAAGTTTTTGCCGTTCCATCAATTGTATTTTTGATAAAATTGATACGAAACGCCGCGAATTTAAGTGTATTCGTTTAAAAAAGGTTTATTTTTTATAAACGAACCTGACCATCATTAACTGAAAATAATCTAAAGAGTTTAAAAAAATACTTTCAATATTTAAACATAATTAATTTAAAACGTTATATTTAAAATAAGTAATACCTTTGAATAAAGGATTAATTAAAATTAAAATGATAAATAATCAAATGAAATTAAAAAACTAAATATTCGTATTCAACCACATTTTCAATTTTTCACATTTATATTTGATAGCCAACGAAAAAAAAAAATCAGTCGACATGTTGGTAGGAATGGTGTACTTCAGACTTAATGTATAACTATGTGTTTTGATCTCTTTTTTTGTTAAAAAGAACAACTACATTTTTTATTCGTAAAAATATTTATTTAATTAACATTTATTTGTGCATAAATTAATATTTTAATGACTTTAATTTATTTGAAATTTTTATATTTTTACGAACAAGTTTAATTTTCATTTTCCCCAAATTTTAATTATTTTAAAGCCCAAATTAATTATCAATGACTTATTCTCTCCTCCTCCTCATCATCCACCGCCTCTTCGTCCAATCCCCTAACTATTCCTTCCAACTCCCTCAAATGGCTATCCAAAATCCACTCGTTTTTCTTCACACTATCCAACTCCCTCTTCTCCTCCATACCCTCCCTAATCCTCCTCATCGCCCCACACAAATTAAAAAGATACTCTTTATTCTGGCCACTTGGTCCTTTGCTCTCCCAAATCCTCCTACCGATCACCTCCACATCAGCCTCCCCCACAAAATGCTCATTCTCCCGAGACCCATAATACATGATCACTTCAAAAGCTTGTTCAGCCACCTGAAAAAAGAACACAAAATCAATCAAAAACTCTTAACTATAAAAACAAAAAATAAAACAACTAAAAATTACAATTAACTTAAAAAAATTAATAAAAAATACAATTAACTTAAAAAATAAAACTTAATTCATAAAAAATACTATCAAAAAGGATTTATTCAAATAATTAAAATTAAAATAATATTAAAATAAAACATTAAAAAAATAGTTCTTAAAAAGATTAACTAATTAAATAAAAATTAAACTAATTAATAAAAAAATTAAATTAGTTTATAAAAAAATTAAATTAATTTATAAATCTACATCAATTAAAAAAATAATATTAACTCTAATTTATAAAAGAACAGAAACTAACTAGCTAACTAAGAATCGAAATTAATCAATAAAAAGGCAGTATTATTTTTCTAAGTTATTAAAAAAAATTATTCAATAGTTAGTTACAATAACTAGAAAGAAGGTTACCTTCCCACAAATTCCTCCCTCATTTAACGGATGTCCCCCCACCGGATAAAATAAAATAGGCACCTTCTCATAACCCATCACCTCCCGATGGTCCAACTTCCTCATCGTCTCCTCCAAATTCTCCTCTTCTAATTTATAGGCTGCACCCCAGACTCTTGTCTATTTAAAAACAAATAAAAAATAATCAACAATTAAATTATTTAACTTTTAATTACAATTAAAAACTGATTACTAATTTACAGGTATTCCTGCAAAGCTGTTTCAATATCAAATAAATGCAAATCCGGAATCCCTGGGAAATTCTGACGATGCCAGTCAGCCAGCTTGAAAATATATTCTCGATTGGGACCGGAAGGACCCTCGCACTCAGCTATTTGCTCAATCATATCTTCGAGAGTTGAGGGGGGACCAAGGTAAAGGGGATTACGAATGTTGCCCACGAAGGTCACACATTTAAATGATGGCGGGGTTGGGGGTGATGGTGAGGAGGAGTCGGCGGCGGTTGGCTGAGGATGAAAATCCAAAGTTAAGCGGGAATACCGCTTCTCTCTGGTGAGCAGTGAGCAAATTGCGGTTTTCTCCTCGTCGGGGATTTCATAAGCGATGCCCCATACCTCCGCCTTTTGAATTATTTTTTTATTATAATTTTGAATTAGCCTAACTTTAATTAATTATTATTAGTTAAATAATTCACACCCACCTCGGGTTTTTGTGATGGGACCAAAGTGACCACACGACCAGGCTGGAAAATTAATTAAATAAAAAACATCACATTTAAAATCATTATATAATTTTAATTAAAAAGAGTAGTTAAGTTAGTTAATTAATTTTAATTACCTTTTCTGGAGTACCTCGATGATCAATACTGGCCTGCCAGAATCTCCGATCGTAGCCTTTAATGTAGCCAATTAACTTTTGGGTGTAGGGAAAGTCCACCTTCCACACTAGCGAGCCGTATCCAAAGATCCACATGATTAGTTAACTGCATTAGTTATAATTAAGTTAATGGGCCAATTATAAAGTCTTCAATTAAGTAGCTTCTTTAGTCCACATGCCACGTCCACCAACACCGTCCACGTCCAAGTCGTCCTGTTTCCTTTTCTGTCAAAATTGAAAAGATAACAAAATGTCACGATTAAAATAATCATTAGTTGTTCAACCAGGACAAAATTTTAATTATTAGTTAACCACCTCATTCCTTTTAATTTTTAGTTAAATTAATCACCTTTTAAAGCACACCAAAATTTCACGAGAAGGCGAAGACGACCAATCCTAAAATCATTTGTTGACTTATTATTGAAACTATTTAACTATTTATACTAATTGAGTAGTACTAACTGTAGTTAAACCTATAATTTTGGTTTTAATTAACATTTTTAATGAACTTGCCAATTGTGACATTTAAAAGAAAAAGGTCACTGTTATTATTATTATCCAGCACAGCTGTCCAGCTGATTTCTCTGGATAGCAGTGCAATGTAGCAAATGAAATGCATTGTACAGAATTACACTGAGTAAAGATACGCATTCAGTCGGTCTCAATATGCCCCATTGCCGGCCCGCGTACCAACTTGCTTATATTTTTCCAGTCCAGTCAGTCAACTCAGCAGAGAAAACACAACAAACTCAACTCATCTCATCACACCAAAATATCTACAGCTGTACATTTTTTCCTAACTGACGTGTGTCTATTTTACAACCTGACCAGTGACCACCACCACAATTATAATTTAATGAATACAACAATTAACTAATTAAAAAATAAGTTGTGTAGGTGGTGCTCGTGACTGTAAAAGCTTGGTGGTCTCGTCATTTTGTACTTCCGCCTGCTCACCATCACCATACCACCGTCATCATCCTGACAACCGCGATAACATTACTACTTGTCACCGTAAAATTTAATTCAATATATAACTAATTAAAATGACTAATTCACTAAATTAAAATTAATAAATATTTATTTTTCCTTTATATTTTCAGGGGATGACGATCCGACTGTACTCCTCCAGAAAACGGAGTTTGGCTTGGTCCCATCATCCAACCTGCAATGGTGGTGGCGGTGGCGGCGTCGGCGGTGACCTTTCGAACCATCCAAAAATATTTACACGAGTTACCTCCACCCCTTTGTAATATTGACAAGATACATCAGCGCCCACCCTGGGAGGGAGAAGGAGGATTATGGAGGTTTACCTGCCTTGTGATGTGGAGGAGTTGAAGAGGATTAGGTGGGAGACGGAGGGTGGAGGGAATTGAGCCAGGTTGATAAGTGTGGCACAGTTCAGGGAGGACAGGGGTCATGCGATTCGGATGAGGATGATGAGTGTTGGGGGAGGAGATGCGGGGGAGGATCAAATTGGTATTGATTGGTGTTGTTGGGAATTGTGAAGATAGTGGGTTAGGGAGAGGGTGTTGGGATTTTGAGGAGATTGGTTGAGAAGAGTGGGGTGGAGGTGATTATGGTTTGGAGGAAGAATTTTAGTTTTGAGCTGATGAAGAAAAGGGTGGAGGAGGGGTGTGTTGCGGTAAATACAATGTTGGAAGTGAGTGGGATTATTTATTTGAATTGGCCTCTTTTGTTGAATTATTTTTTAATTTAATTTTTAGATATTTTTTATTTAGTTTTGATTTAAGTTTAAATAATTTTCTATTTAATTTTACATTTTTTTATTCAATTTTTAATAAATTTTTAAATAATTTTCCATTTAATTTTTACATTATTTTTTATTCAATTTTTAATATAATTTTAAAATAATTTTCCACTTAATTGCTAGATTATTTTTATTTAATTTTTTATTTATTTTTTTATTAATTTTTAAATAATTTTCCCATTAATTTTCCATTTATTTTTAAAATAATTTTCCATTTAATTTTTCCATTTAGTTTTTAATTAATTTTTAAATAATTTTCCATCTGCAATTTAATTTTTTATTAATTTTTAAATAATTTTCCATTTAATTATTAGATGATTTTAATTTTATATGAAATGTGGACCTTACCAATTTAATTAATTTTGCAGCTGGGTCTTGTTGTCACTTTGGTCCCATCAGCAAATCCAAAGGTGGGTTTCCTTACCTATTTCCTTACCTTTTTATTAATATTTTTGTAACTTTTTTATTGTTATATTATTTATTAATTTTTTGAAATTATTATTTATTGAATTAAAAAAAATGTTTAATTTTTTTAATTAGTTTATTTTATTTTTGTTGAATTTGTTTATTTCGATTCTTGATTATGTTTAATTGTTCAAGATTCAGTTTTTTGTTTAATTTTTAAATAACAAAAAACGTTACTATATTTTTTATCTCTATCAGGTGGTCGAAGTGATAAGGTAGTATGGATCAAGGGAGAATGAGCATTTTTGGAAGGACGTGCATGTGGATGTATTTGGGATTATAGAGGACCAAGTGGGCAGAAAAAAAACTAGTTGTTTAATTAAAACTTTAAGTAATTAAAAATTAAGTTGTGACGGTGGTGATTGTGGCTGAAAACTTGGTGGTCTCCTTAATAATTTTTACACTGTCCTGCTGACCAGCACCACCATCCTCACCACTGCGATAACATCACTAATTGTCAACGTAAAATGTAATTAAAATAGTTAACTAATTAATTTTACTAATTGACTTAACTAAAATTTGATTTATATATATTTTTGTTGGTTTTAATATTTTAGGGGGCAAGAATCCGAATGGTCATCCATGGTGCAGTGGCGGCGTCTGCCTTCCAAAAATAATTAGACGAGTTACCTCCACCACTTTGTAATATTGACCAGAGGCACTAGCGCCACTCGCGGGAGGGAGGAGAAAGATTTTGAATATTTAACTACCCTATGATGTGAAGGAGTTTAAGAGGATTCGTGGGGGAGGGAATGGGGGTGAAGTTGATAAGTTTGGCGCAGTTCAAGGAGGAGAGGGGTCATTCGATGCGGATGCCGATGATGGGTGTGTTGGGGGAGGAGATGCGGGGGAGGATCAGATTGGTGTTGTTGGGAATTGTGAGGATTATTGCGACGGATATGGAGAGGGGAGGGGTTGAGGTGGCCCGTGGATGAACTGGGGGTGGGGGAGAAGGAGCTTTGGAGGGAGATTTTTAGTTTTGAACTAATGAAGAGAAAGATGGAGAAGGGGTGTATTGGGATGAATACGATGGTGAAAGTGAGTGGGATAAGTAATTTAAATTGGCTTTTAGGTTAAAGCAATTTTTTAATTTGGATTTAATTAATTTTTAATTTTTTTTATTAATTAAAACAAAAATTTACGCTATTATTTATTTAATTTTTAAATATTTTTTTAGTTATCTTTGATTTAATTTTTAAATATTTATTTTAATAATTTTGATTTAATTTGTAAATATTTTTTTTTATTAATTTTTGATTCAATTTAAATATTTATTTCCTTTTGTTGATTTAATTTTTTATTTAATTTATTAAAAAAATATTATTAATTTTTTTTTAATATTTTGATTTTAAATTAACTGTTGATTTTCTTTTTAATTATTTTTTTTTTAAATATTTTGTTTTTAAATTAATTTTTGATTTTCTTTTTAATTAATTTTTGTTTGATTTGAATTTAATTTTTAGATTTCTATATTTTTTAATTATTTTATTTTGAATTCAGTTTTTATTCAATTTTTAATTCGATTTTTTAGATATTTTTTTGGAATTTCGTTTTTCGATTACTTATTGTCATTTGGAAACTTTGTAAATCGATTGATTGATAAGTTAAATAATTTTTTCGTTTTTTAGGTGTGCTGGAATTGTAATGCAGGGATGGTTCTTTGTTGGCTGGCTTATCAAAATGTAGGCAGGTTTTTGGATGTGGAGTCTGGAATTATTTTTGTGGAGGTTTTAGCAGACCAGTATTGATCATCGGAGTTCTTGGTACTCCAAAAAAGGTAATTCATTAAAATTAATTAACTACTTTAATTTGTTTTTATGAAAACCTCATTTTGTTCACTGCTCACCAATGAGAAGCGGTTTTCCAGGTTAATTTTGGATTTTAATCCCCAGCCTATCCCTGACCCGCCTTCACCACCAAACCCGCCCGCCATCTTTTAAATGTGTGACCTTCGTGGACAACATTCGAAATCCCCTTAACCTCGGTCCCCCGTTGATTCTCGAGGTTTGAACAAATTGCGGAGTACCCCCCAACTCAGAATATTTTTTCAACTTGGCTGACGGACATCGTCTGAATTTCCCGGAAATTCCGGATTTACATTTTTTGACATTAAACTAGCATTGCGGAATATCTGTAAAATTAAATCACGTCAATTCAGTTAATTAGTTAATTAATTTGATTTTTAATTGTCTCTGGATTTTTTGAATTAGGCAAGACTCTGTGGAGCTGCCTACAAATTAGATGAAGATAACTCGGGGGAGACGATGAGGAATTTGGACCAAAGGGACTAAAGGGAGGTGATGGGTTATCAAGGGGTGGCCATTTTATTTTATTCAGTGAGTCAATGTATCCATTGAATGACAAAGGGACTTGCCTTGTGGGATGGTTAGTATTTTGAAATATTTTTTGTTACTTGTTTAAAATTATTTTCTTGTTTAATTTTTTGATTAGTTTTTTATTTAGTCTTTTTATAAATTTGTTTTATTCATTTTTGTTTATATTTTTTTGTTTATTTTTTAAAATAATTTTTGCTTAATTCAGTCCAGTACCACGTGTCTATATAGACACGTGGTACTGGATTGTAATTTTTTATTATATTTTTTATTAATTTTTGTTTATTTTTTTATGGTATTTTTTATAAATTGTAATTTTTTTTTGTTTAATTTTTTATTACATTATTATTTTTGTTTATTTTTTTTATTATTTTTGGTTAATATTTTATTATGTTTGATTTTATTTTGTTTAATATTTTATTATATATTTTAGTGATTTAATTTTAATTATTTTCTTAACTAAAAAAACTTGTTCTTGTTTTATTTACTTTTTAGTTAGGTGGTCAAACAGGCGTTTGAAGTGACAATGTATTTTTTATTTGGGAGAGTTAAGGACCAAGTGAGCAGAATATTTACTATTTGTTTAATCACAACTTTAAGCAATTAAAAATAAGTTGTGACGGTAGTGCTTGTGGCTGTAAACTTGGTGATTTCCCCAATAATTTGTACACTGTCCTGCTTACCACGACCACTTCCCTCCACCTTACCATCACCACGATAACATCACTGATTGTCAATGTAAAAATTAATTAAAATACTTAACTAATTAATATTTCTAAATAACTTGACCAAAATGTAATTAATATAAATGTTTGGTATAATGGTAGATCAGCGACATTGCGATTTTTAGAAAACAAAACATATCAGTCGATAGTACTTGAGACGCTTATCATTTCTTATAATGGAAACTTTTTCGGGACTCGCACCGTTTCTGAGATAATCGACCCAATAGGGTGCAATTTCCATGTATATTGGAATAATACCACAGGTAACCTAACAAGGCATCCCATAGTGATTCCTCGTTATCATTGAGAATAATTAGGACAATTAAAAGTTAAATTCAAATTAACTGCACAAGGATAATGGAAATGATATTTTTAGTAGAAAAAAAGTGTAACTAATTTGAGTAGGTTAGGTTTTAATTCGCGACATTTCGTAGAATATTTAGAGAACGTAGTATTTTCTAACAATTAAGCAAGATTTTAGTAGTTGAAGACATTGAGTACGATGAACTATTGTCAGATACATGACTTAGCCAAAGACGAAGATGCGATGATGGCGTTTTTACAAGATAAAAACTTACTTCCAAAATCCAAACCATGTCCAGGGTGCGGCAAAAATATGAAATTGAGAAAAGTGGAGGGGTTCTACTACTTTAGATGCTGGAGTAAGCGCATGGATGAAAGGAAGAGAAAGTTTAAATGTGACCAGAAAATTTCAGTGAAGACAGGGTCATGGTTCAGTAAGTCTAGACTAGAGTTCGGAACAGTACTTAAGATAACTTATGGCCTAATTAAAAATTATAAGCAATGCGACATTAGCGATGAAGCAGAGGTAACGAAGAAGACTGTTACTGCTTGGGCTTCGTATTTGAGACAGGTAGTTAGTATTACTTCAATGTATCCGGTATTAGTTTGGTATGAATTTGTATCATGTATATTTGTAAATAAGGTATTGTTGGAATGGTCTCTGAGTAAAACTGAAATGGTTGGAGGAGAAGGGAAAATAGTGGAAATAGACGAATCAAAATTTGGCAAAAGAAAATATAATCGAGGTCATAGGGTGGAAGGACAGTGGGTGTTTGGAGGAGTTGAACGCGAAACAGGAAAGTCATTCTTAGTAAAAGTGGACAAGCGTGACACGGAGACTTTGTTACGTATAATAAAGGAATGGGTTAGGCCTGGCACAACAATCATTTCTGATTGCTGGAAAGCATATTCATGTTTGACAGAAGAGGGCTTTCACCACTTGACGGTAAATCACAAGTTAAGCTTTGTTGATCCTGATAGTGGAGCGCATACGAACACGGTCGAGGGAATGTGGCGTCATGCTAAAGCCTTTCTTCCTCAATATTGCAGGTGTGTACTAATCGTTTATAACTTAAGGTTAGTTCAAATCAATTTGTCGATTTTAACGTATTACTTCTCAAATAGACGAAAAAAGAACTATGCTGCATATTTGGCTCACTATTCTTTTGTGAAAAAAGCCCGAAGTGAAAAGCGAGATTTGTTTGGATATTTTTTGGAGGAGGCATCGAAGATTCATTTTGATTTGAATGAAGATTGTGAGGAAAATGAGGATGGGATTCCTATACTTGAAGTAGCAGATGATGATGATAGCAGTGAGTATTCAGTGATGATGTCTGATGAAGAAGTAGATGAAAATGCGTGGTCCAGCATGTACAATTAAATATTAGAAGTGTGTTTCCAGTTTTTCGATAGCTATTCATTTCTCTCCAAATTATTTTACTTTGTTACAATTAATTTGAGATTTAATAAATCTTGAATGTTTGCAATATGTTAAATGTAACTATAATGTATCTTAAAACCGAACATATTCTATTTCTTTTAGGAACAGGTTCGGTTAGGTTAGGTTTTCAATTCACGAAAATGTGTACAATGTAATGAGAAAAAGTATTTTCTATTTGGAACAGGTTCGGTTAGGTTAGGTTTTCAATTCACGGAAATGTGTATAATGTAATGAGAATATAGTATTTTCTATTTGGAACAGGTTCGGTTAGGTTAGGTTTTCAATTCACGGAAATGTGTATAATGTAATGAGAATAT
>JAQFZH010000647.1:0-29098 GCA_034695485.1 Entomobrya nivalis | reverse complement strand
TTTAAGAATTGATTTTGAGTTACACTTCCGCTGGAAGATGAGATGTAGTTGAAGTTGATAGTTGAGGAACTGATGCTTGGACTTGCTCTTCCACTCATTTATATATGGATCAAGAAGGTCTAATCAGGGCGGAGCAGAGCGCCACGTAGGACGTTATAGAGACCACAGTGATCTTCACAAGACATTTACAGCAGCAGCTTTGGCAGACAAAACCATGGTGTTGGTGACTATGGTGGTGACATGAGGGAACGGTGGAGAATCAAAAAAAATGGACCGTTTAGCTTGGTAAGGATACTTACAAGTACCTGAAATACTTCGCAAATGTATTATGTGCTAAAAGTAGTTTTATTAGGTTTAGATCAATGGTTTTTTACAACTTACAAGCCTTCCCTAACCAGTAGGTGATGAAGCAAGGACGAACAGAGTTAGTGATGAATGAGAAGTGAAGAAGAAGTCATGTCATGATAATCAATATGTTTTGTTGCATGTCTAGCCTAGTTTGCGTGTATTCATAATGGTTTGTAATTTGCCATATGAGTAAGGGTTGTCGTTAGGTTGGTAAGAATATGAAATTAGAAACGGAAAATAAATTTGACTAGCACAAATTATAATATGCGATACTAAAAATACATTGTAAAATTAAGAAGCATACTTTAAATCTGCAGCACTATGCGATGCGATTTAAGATATATGCAGTTCATACAAATACTTATATTGCGTTGCGGGCAGCATACTGGTGACTTCTCCATTCAAGCTCAATGAATTTATCGTTGATTTATTAGCTGAGCCCAATGGGTCCTTCTATTCCGATTAGAGAGATGGGAGTCCGAAGAGCCACTCCTCCATTCATTCTATCATATTAAGTTAGTATGTTTCAATTTGCTTCTACGTCAATTAGTGACCAAGATTGTCGCATGCCATCGGCTGGCGTGGATCCTAATGTTTTACTTTGGTTTAGTTTAGTAGGGTCTGAAGGCCCATGTGAAAAATCATTCGTGGTGGGATTATGTTTAATTTACGCTATAATAGCAGTTGATACATTTATCAAATAGTAACCAAATTAACACAATTTACATTTTTGCAGTTATTCCAATTAAAAAGGAGAAGTGGCATTCTAATTTTTAGAAAATATGTCCTTTCTATGATTTAAGGAGTTAATAATTAAATGCGTACTTTCATTTTCAAATGTTGTGATGATGATGGACGCGAAGATACAGAGGTCGATGGACCAGGACCTGTTAAGTAATTTAAATGTGAACGCACGACTAATAATGATAATGGCAGGCAGTTTCTAGACCTAAAATTTTCCACTTCTGTAAACAAAATTAGATGTAAGATGAATGTGACATTTTATTATCAAACCAAAAATGGAAAAATTCCTCCTGAAGGTTCCATCATTTTGATTCGATTTGTTTACATTGTTGCTGGTCATTCAATTGTTATCAAAAATAGTGTCTGGAGATTTGAATTTGGATAGCTGCACTTGATTTTTTTTGGAAATTATTTCAGTTTGTATTGTTTGAAGGAAAATCAATTTTGATCAAAAGAATTTAATATCATAATATTTTAATATTATTTAAATGAAGGATGGACTTTGCCCGTTAACTGCACACTAAAAGTCCATTAATTTCTTTGTTGTTATCTCATCTTTTGTTCTTGGAATTTTCCCCAATGAATTTAAACTTTTGTTATAAATCAATTTGACCTTTAGACTTAGTAGAAAATTTACCGAAACACAAAGCAACGCACTCGATCTTTTTATTTTTCAAAAAATATTTTGTTTATATTCAAATTAAACATGAATGATTGGAAGTTACAAAGTTGACTTTTAATTGTTGTTCAAAATTACCCAGTAAATTAGCAAATTAGGGTACTTTATTTTCTCCTATAAAAAGGGCCGCACAACTCACCTTCGACATTATTATTTGGTTGGCTTTAGTGCTGAAACATTTCTCACTGGCGGTTGCCTCTCTTTACTGTTCCAATAAAAGTTCTGGCTTATCTTGTTTTGAAATTTTGTTCCGAAGACTTCTTACCTACCGAGATTCTGCTGCTGGATAACAAGTTTTGTAATTCTTTATCATCAATTGACACGGTGAGTTTACATTTTTTAAATTTAAAACTTCACTAAATTTACTGATTGTTTCATTTTATAAATATATAAATCTAATAATCTTTATTGTTCCTTTTCACAGATGTCATCCATTCTGTCAAAGACGAAATCTGTTTATACTCTTGGCGTGGAGAGCTTGAAAAAGACGGTCAATTGGGATGTGGACACGAGGGGCTTTCCTGATAACCTAATTTGTCCCGTGGATAAATCTACTTGTTTAAGCAAACGGGAATTCCTCGTGTTTTGCGTTTATGACAAGAGTCATCGTATATCGTAAGTATTTCAACACTTAAAAAATTAATTATGAGAATGTTTCGGCTTTATAGAGGATTTTTTTTTCAGTAATGACAGGTATGGTGCTCACTTAAGCAAATGCCGCCGAAACTATGTAGTGGACTTGGAGAAGAAAGGATCTCCTGCTGAAATTGCAAAGTGTGCTATCAACCCAGAGCATTGGGGTTACGCTCCGGAGCTATCTTTTCACGAGTTTAGTTGTCCCGACAAGTTTTATTTGGAATTGGAGGCCATCTACTTGAAGAGGGCTTCGTACTGGGAAGAGGCTTACCGTTTTATTCAGGAAGAGACAGGGAAGTTGGCAAATGAGCCGATGGAAATGATTGATGAGTATCTGAAAAAATTTGACGATGTCAAAGGTAACAGGCTAATTATTAATTAAACACTAAATAATTAATTTCAATCATAACTATGAAATAATGATGTAAAATAACTTTTCAGCTCTTGCAGAGACTCAGTATGAACATTTTGCAGAGTTGTATGAATATTTCATCCAACTGATCAAGGAGCGTCCATCCCCATTCCAAGTGCAAGGTCTGCGGTACAAGATGCTCAAGATTGATGCGAATTTGGACAAAATGGCTCCAGGACAAGATGAAGGAGAGCAAAAGGAACGACCAAAGGAGCTATTTGATCAAACAAAGGATCCAGACTCCATTGGATTTATTCGTCGGCCATTGAGATACCACAAGCGGTCAAAGTATCTTAATAACAACATGTCCCGTATTGAAGAGGAACCGGACTATGATCAAGTGTGGGATTTCAACGATAAGCCTGGGAAACCAGGGTATTCTTGGCTGGAAAGGCAATTTCATTTGAACCCAACCTTGCGCATGTAAGTTTTCTTACAACTTTAAAATATGAAAAAATGTATGCTACTTAAATTTGAAATAACTAATTGTTTGTGAATTTTAATTATTCTTATTTCGCAGTGTTCCTCCTGGATTGACCAGAGCTGAAAGGAAAGAGTGGGAGAAGCAGGGAACTGAGCGCCTTATGTACGAGAAAGGTATCTTTTCTCAGGATGAGTTGGAAGCAGCCTTGGAAAATCACAAGGAGACGGAGAAGCTGGAATTGGAGTGGAACAAAATGGATTGAAGTATTTTTTGATCATGCAAGCTGAAGTAATCTGGAAATGTATCAAAGTCAAATGTCAAGTTTTTCAAAATCTTCGAAGAGCCTGTTAATGAAATTGAATTGTTTTGTAATTAGCAATTGAGGCTCTGTCAATTAGAATGAAATTATCATTGACATTTTTTCCATTAATCAATAATTTGAAACAACTACTACAGAATATTACGCCTTTGTCAAAGGAATTTGTTAAGTGAAATTAAGAAGGAGAGGTTAAAATTTCAATGAATTAGTCAAAATTAAATATAATGAATTTTTATCAAGTCGCTCGTCAAATCTAAACAAAACGTCTTTAAAATAAATTATTCTAATTTTCTGATTACCACATATACACTTATTAACTTGTGTTCACTTTTAAGAATATCTTCAACCTCTCCATCTCTTTTGTTAAAATGAATTGATTAAATTAATGACTGACTCTTAACATTAACCCAACATCAATATAACAATATACATGTATTTTGTTGAATGATCCTTCGTCCAAATACCCTCTACCATCATCCATCCCTACACATTATTTGTTTGCATCTAAATGTAAGAGACTCTTTTCAAGTATCTTATTACTTATACTACCGTTCCCGTCACCACACCAAACCAACTTGGCTGTTGATTCTGAGCCTGTGCCGCTTTTGCACCACTTCACCATACAAAAAAATGCACAGAACAGACAGAAACGTATAGACCATGTAGACCTACATATTTTCCAACTATCCCCACATCTCTCCACTCCAAATTTTATACAGAGAAACGTGCACTCTGTCTCCTCCATCTCTCTCGTTGGTCGTTTTTTGCAAAACCCTGGATGGAAGCATCAGACTTGAACGTTTTTCTACTTCCGACCGAACAAGCAACGCTGCCTGTGCCTGCCTCTCTCTGAGACCTAAAGAACACGTAGATATTCCATTCTGCATTTTTATTCCGCTGCTTCCACGCTCAAAGCTTTTCCTCTTTTCTTCCAACCGTTTCGTCTCTCCACTTTTTTAAGTGTATATACCCTGTGCTCGCTCACTGGTTTGACTTTACACAGGAAGAAATCACACACACGTTGGGGAAAAAGTACCCTCACAATCCCCAACTCTCTTCAGTTTGTTGGAGTAGTTTGCGTTGTAACGTTCCATCTTCACTTAACAATTTTTTAACACTGCTACAACCTCCGCAGTTACAACAGTCACCATACTTATATTAATAAAATAACGGCCTCTTTGTCAAAAAACCAAAATAAAGAGCCTTTCTTTCCAGAAAAGTCTTTTCTTCAGCCTTTCATAAAAAGTATAATAATAAATGAGAGTTGTTTTTTAAGAAAGGGTGACCAGAAGTTTGTCATTATCAGTTGTACTCCTCTATCTATTCTACACATCATCACAACTCTCACAAGAGCAATATCAACAAAAGAACAACTTTGAGTAAAAAAAACCAAATCGAGAAAAAAAACCTGGACTAGTGGGGCAATTTACCATTATCATTATCACCACTCTTTCCAGTAAACTAAAACTGTTGCCAACAAAAAAAAGCAACACGAGAGAGCATTTTTTCTCAGGGAAAACAAAAAATATACACTAATTTCACTGTAGTATTTATTCTTCTTAAAGCCAAGTAAGTTTTAGTGATCTCATCTCAGCAGAGTTTCATGTTATCAGAGAGACATCGCTTTCTCTGCTGTCGTTCTCGTCGTCGTGAATAAAGTACTCCAAAAAAAAGAAATCTATCAAAGGGAAATTTTTTCTCGTGTTTTCAACCCAAAACAAAAATAAGTGATTATAGTTTAATAGCACTTCATTTGGAAGAGTTATTCCAGGTTTATTAACATCATCATTATCATCATCCTCATCTTCTTCACAGCATCTCTCAAGAAAAGTGTTTCTTTTTCTTTAAAAAAAGACAGAAGAGAATCTCGTGGGCTGTATACATTTTTATCGCCTTTTGTCTTTGTCAGCGTTCCAACTGCCAACCTTCAACACAAAAAAAAACTTTATTGTATTTTCAACTTCTTGTTGTTTTCCACACATTTTTTCGAATGTGATGTGCATAATAATAGATTGGTAAAAAAAGAGAAAAAGAATAACCTTCTTGAGATCTCAACCGATAAACTTGTCTTAACTCAACATAAACTTGTTGTAAATGTAGATAACATCTTTGAAGAACAAAAAAATACAAAGGACTTACTTTTCCCAGCTTTCTTTCTGAAAAATAAAATAAAAGCAAAAACAACCAGGAATACTCATACTACAGACTACGCCACACCAACAACCACCTATTATTCTGGTTTCCTCATCATCATCCGAAAAATTCTCACTTAAGAAGATATAAACTGAGAATCAATACAATACCCTATAAAACAAAAGAAGATAAAAAATACATATTGGATTTCTCAATTTCATTTATAATATTTTACAAAAAAATAAAATAAAAAGCATCCCAGCACAGCCCAGCGCAGTACCCAAGATAACAGCACACACAAGAAGAAAAATTCCTTTGGGAGGTGAAAAAGTTTCATGAGCCTAGAAAAATAAGCAAGTACCAAGTTTATTTACCAGCGCAAAGAAGAAAGAGGAAGTAGATAATGTTCATAGAAGACCTTGCCTACTGCTGCCCGACCAAGACCAAGAAAAATTACATATAAATAAATATATTTATAGCGTTAAAAAAGAAAGAAAGTTGCACTACAACTTTTTTTTTGTCGTCCTCATCGTCATCTTCAACTTTCTCCGTATATATATTTCGGTGGTACACATACAACTTGTTCACTCTTTTCTTGCTGGTTGGTGTGCTCTCTGCAAAGGAACGCAACGCAACATAAACATCTCATTGAAAATGGCTTTTAAAGGAGTTACCATGAATGCTGGCACCGTCTCACTTTTCCTTTTCTGTACGGGTAAGTAGAAAAAAAAACATTTTAATAATAATCATAATATCTAGAGTTTTATTCTTCCTATACAATTTTCTTTTATTGTATAAAAAAATGCATAATAAGCATACACAAAGAAAAAATAATAACAAGCATACAATACACTCACATGTGTACATTTATATAAGCCAGTCCACCATTTATAGACCATGATGATATGATGATGGTGGCGGTGATGATCACCATTACCAGCCCATTTTTATCTCTCTATTTACTTTTCTCTGGGTTTGCTGGTGTGTCCTCATCATCATCATCATAGTCTTTTCTACCCTTTCATGTGTTTGCTTTGTGTGTGTAAATTTACACCGAAAGCATCATCATCAAAAAAAACAGAGTTGAGTTGGGAAAAGGTTTTTTTTTTGTGAAAGTAAGCTCATGGAAAGACATTTAAGTACAGTAATCGTAACATTATTTATATACTGTGTTCTCTTAGCTTGGGAAAACTCTTGCTTTTTGAATGGTCGTGTAATGCATACATAATAATAAGAGTAATAATATATGGAAATGGAATGATATTTGTTGGAGAGAAGAGAGTGCGATTTGCTTGGAAGTACAGTGGTGTATGTGTGTGGGGAAATGTAGAGAGGGAAAAAAGTAAAAGGTTACTGTTTATGAAAGAGAGAGTATGAAGTATTTATATAATATGTGGACAGAGTGTCTGTTTCCGGTGGGCCTACTAACTGCATAATAATATCCTCTTTTTCCCACGGTTTTCTGTTTTAGGCGGAAACTGTGAGAGATTCCTTTTTAGTTGGGATGTGATAATAATCCTGTTGTGTAGATTCAACTCTTGGGCTTCCATTTGTTTTCAGCTTTTCTTAAAATTAGAAGTATGCAGTGACTTTTTTTTGAATTTGATGGAATGATATAATATGACTGTGTAGATAGATGGTAGATCAAAATCAAATACGACAGGGGTAATCTAAACACTTCTTTTTTTTCTTTGTTCTGATAAACAATTTTTCTTGTGTGGTATTATTTTGTGGTTTGATATGTTGGGGAAAAGCTGACTCTGGTATGGATAAATATGCATAACTTTTTTTTAGCTCACTAAACTGACATTTCTCTGTTTATCACCCACTGAGAAGCTACAATAGAAAATGAAGTGAGTCTTCTAGCTAGAAAAAAAACTGTAAGAGGAACAATACGATAGAAGCCTATTTTTATTATATTATGAGTAGAGTTGAGTTGCATTTTTCTTATTCTTCCTACACGATGATTTATTGAATATTCTAGACAATATTGACAGTGGAATTGAAAGGTAAAGTGAAGAGAATGTCAGTGAATGAGGAAAAGAATAAGTGAAGGGAAGAATATAAAGAGAGACTGACAGAATTTTTTTTTCTCCTCCAAAAGAAAAAAAAAATGTCCCATCTATCTCTTCAAATAAAAAAAGTTAAAAACAAGCTGAAAGAAAGAGAGAGAGATAGAAAAGAAGGAAAATAAAAGAGTTGAATGGGATGGAAAGCGAGCTGAGTTGCTTTTCATTTTGTTTCACATCTTCTTTTTTGTACTATATTTAACTTAATACTTTACATAACTATCTACTTATTCTGATTTCCTTCCATGACTATTTATTTCCGTCAATAATTTTTTAGAAAGAAAAAAAATACGACAAAATAATGCTTTATTTTGTCGTGAAATCAATCTTATTTGGTGAGTAGTCATGAGCACAGTAGCATCAAGTTTTTTTAATACCAACTTTAAATAAAGTTATTCAAGAATACACAAACCCTTATCATTGAAATGTTAATAATTGCGTCCCCGCAGCGTACAATACATTTTGAATCAGAATATAAAAAAATGATGATGTATAAAGTTTCAATCTGCTATTTTTACAATGAAGCAATTCCCAAAGGCAACATAAACCACTTTCTTACCTCGCTTATTATTATAAATTATAATGACCTAGTTTTATCCTCATCTTGTCAAAAAACTAACGATTATGATAACGACCAAGATAAACAAATGCATGTACATGTTTCCCACTCTTGTTACTTTGTTTCTTCACGCATTTTAGTTAATTTACTTAAGTAAAATGTGCCCTACAAAAATAAACTTGTGGGGGTAACTTTTGCGGTTAAAGTTGTGACAAGAACAACAAGCCAGACTGTTTTATTGTTACAGGTTGTAACAAATATTATAATTATAACGATAACAATTATATGAACATGACGTGCTTGTTAGTTGGTAGAGTGTTTTTCCTTGTGAATACAAGTGAAACAGCGATGGGTATACTGTGGAGTACATGTGAAATTTGTACGTGGTCGCCTCGGGAATCGCATTGTTTCTCTTTGGCTCAGTAGAGAGAGAGAGAAGGAGATCAGGGAAAGAATTATAATCATATAACGTGTTATAGATCAAAGAATGAGTGAGAAGTTCAGAGAGAATAGAAGGTTTACTGGCTTTGTTCCCTTTTAATTTAATATTTAACTTTTTGGAAAGAGTTTTTAGGGGGCTTAAATGTGTGTGTGTGTAAATGTGTGTAATAGGTACTTGTGTGGGTATATACACTACATTGTAGCGAGAGAAAAATAGTACCTTTAGCTACTGTGCTGATATTATTGCTATTGTGAAAAAAAGATAAACCAAATGAACCAACAATGTAACGGGTATAGATACACAAAAGAAAGGGTAAAATATACTGTGGAGCTTTTATGTGGAAAAAGCTTGACTCAACTCTATTGGATTTTATCGGACAGCATTGTGTTATTATTGTCTATCTACTAATTGGATTAGTTTCCACGAAGAATTCAATTGCCTTAATGTCAAAAGTAGGAAAATAGGCTTTGAGAGAGAGAAGTCAGAAATGGTGTGGAACTCTCGGGAAGCTTTGAACAAACAAAACAAAGTCGCAGAAAAACTGTCAGCATTTCTCACAGAAATGTCTGGATACATTTTTTACTAGAGCAGAGTGTCTAGATGTCTTAAAATCGTCGTCGTCGGTCGTTTATTGCAGAGTGCATTGCATTATGCTCTTAATGCTACCTGTTTAGTTTCATTGTTTTGTATAATTTGGAATTTTGTTGAAATGCTGGATTTTTTTTTAAAAAGTATGCTTGTTGTGTAGTTTTGCTAATAAAAATAATGGCAGTGTTGTAATTATATAGGTGTGTAATATCGTCGTTAGAAGGCTAATTGGACGATAAAATAAACTTCTACGCTAACTTGCGTTTTCCCATTTGTCTGCTTCATTTAGGCTAAAAAAGGCAATTTGTTTTACTTCAAGTTAAATAAATTAATTGGGTAGCAAGGAAATCAACTGTTTTTTCAAGTGGGTCATTACAAGAGCTTTGTTGAAAAGGTGAGTGATCGGATCGAAAGAGTGAAGATTTACACTCTCTTTGTTTTCATTTTGCTGATAATGGATCTTTGGTATAACGTGTTGTTGAAACATTTAACGCTACACTTGGGACATTACGCAAAGTGTAGTGAAAGGGTGCAGTTCCATTAAAGGATAGTATCAGAATTTCTGAAGTTTTTTAGAAATATTTTGTTAAGCATACGTAATACATGGACTATAGCTAATAAGAAGTATACTATCTGTATATTGTATATACACATGTAAATATATATCATTTTATAACCATCATCATCATCATGATCATCAAGTTCATCATTTTAGTAAGTATGTAGTCGTGAACGAAACTGCGACTATGCCATCACAAAAGAAGATGCCATTTTCTCCATCTCCCGTCTTTTTCCTCCTAAAAAATGGGGAAAAGGAAGCCTAAATTGACTTCTTACACTTATATTTCAAGTAGCTCAAATACAACGTTTTTTTCTCCTTCTTTTCTCCATTCTGCATCGATTGATGTGACTGCAACTTGAGCATACATGCATAAGTTAAGAAATAAGTTTTTGAGTATCCTTGAGTCACACAGTTAGTTTTCATACGTCAAAATGTCATGGAGAACGACAGAGCATTGGGTAGGTATACACAAAAGCAATTGTTGAGCAGAATAGCGAGCGAGAACAAAAATGTTATGCAGTTGTAGTTATCATCGTTCCGCCAATATGTACAATATCCATGCATAAAAAAAATATTACTTGATACGGAAAAAATCGCTTCTTTTCGCCATTTTCATTTTTCTCCTAGTTTTTTACGTATTATGTCATGTTTTGAAGGACAGAAGCTTCCATACACACAACCAAAAACTAGAACATTTTGCCTTTTGTATATCACCTTGTTTTTAATACATGTGAATATTTAGCACTTGCGTAATTCTTTTAAAAAATATTAAAAGAAAAGCTGCAAACGTGATCAACAAACTGGATAGTTGAAAATGGAAAGAAAAAAAGACGAGAGTGTGAGTGCTTCCTTCTTTATTCACTTGTTCACATTGTGATTATACCAGAAAAAAGGTATATAACCATAAAAATTACACATACATACAACACATGTATAAAAAATGTTAAAAAGAAAAACGTCGTTCTTTGAAGAAAAAATGCGACAGCAACAGCATTGATGCATACTCACGCGTTATTATAACATTCCATGTTTTTTTTTCAAGAGTTGCAATAGTTTAGCTGGTTACATGCATTAGGTATATAATCATTATCATTAGTATTATATCTCTCCATTCCTAATTTCTGCGTTTTCACGTACTACGTTATTAATACTACACGGTTTTTGTAGAGAAAGAGAGTACAATAAGATGTATTACATCACATCCCAGGTGCTTTCTTTTGGGGTAAGTAATTGTTGTAGATGGTTTTTGAGAAGAAAAGGTGTGCATGCATGTTTTGTGTGCGCAGGGGTGGGTGTAGTACTTAAGTGTTCACAAAAGCATGAGGTTTTCTTTTTTGCCATCCAAAAAGTTATACTCTCTCTGTTCACTTTCTCATTTTATACAAGTTTTCCATTTTAAATTAGCATTCACAAGGGGAAAATGCGAAAGTTATGTTATGGTTATGAGGCTCACATGGAATATAACAGGGAACATACTTATTATAGATAATATGGTGGGAAAAAAGCTTCTTGTGTGTTGTATGTGCAATATGCATGTTAACTATTGTAGGTAGAAAGAAAATGAATGGGGTACAAAAAAAGAACAAAATGACTACAAAATGATGATGATGATGATAAAAAAGAAAAGAAGGAGGGTCGGGTGCTCAAACTTAAATCATTGTGATTTTACATCTTCTTCCTTTCCGTACTCATTACCATTTATGAACTATGAAAAAAATACTAGAGAGTGCCTATCCTCCTTAAAAACTTTTTTTTTACTTGTTGTGGTCGAATAATGGCGAAAAAAGAAGGTTTTCTTAGGTAAACTTTTTAATCTTGGTTTCGTCTTGGTTTATTTTTTTAGGGGTTTGCTTCCTTTCATTTAATGTGTGTGTATGTTTGTATTTTGCACTAATCTATGGAAATGCTTAGAAAGGAAATGAATTACTTTTCCAAAGGAATATATTCAAGGGAAAACAAAGCTTGTTAAAATTAATAGCTATTGCTGCGCTTTTTAGTGTACTGCATCCACCAAAGACAATAAAGTGGGGGAAATGGATTTCGAAAAGGAAAAGGGTTATAAGCATGCCATGATGCCTACCTTGTTTACTGTGAGATCATCTGACTGTAAATGGTGTAAAATGGAAATAATGCATGGCATGCATACGAAATATTATGCTATATTTGTATCCAAAAGAGCACCTCTTTATTTCTCTTTGGAAAGGAAAAAGAGGAGTGAGTTGTGCGTTTAAAGCTTGCATCATCAAAATTCTGGTTGTGTATCATCTACATAACATAACAAACATATAAATATGTATTATGTGTACTTTTATGGATGGAGAAAATGAAGCGAGAGAAATGTACTTCTGCTTGCTGCTGGGTGGATTGTGAATCTAGTACATATACAAAAGTTAGAGAATGATGGTGAAGGTGGTGGTCGTGGTATGAGTAATACAAGTGAAGTGGCAGTGGTGGAAAAAGCACTTGTTTGAAACGGAGAATCGTGTTGCTGATGAGAGTAGGTAGCAAGAATTAGTAACTGTTGTAGTGGTCCACGCCCCGGCTGTTTAACTGAGCGTATCCAGTAAAAGTCCTGTGATGGGAATAATGGGAAGATGAAGAAACAAGAAGAAAGGTGAAATAAGCGGAGCAAAAGAGAGAGAGAGGCAGAAGCAGCGAGAAGAGAAATCTTTAGTTTTTTCTTGATGCTTTTCTCCGCTTTTGATGATGCTACTTCTTCGTCGGTCGGTTGCTACTAAAAGTTCAGTAGTGGAAGTGCTAGAAGGAGAGCAAGAGGAAAATGAGGAAGATGAACATTATTTGAAATGGGGAGCGGAGAAAGAGAGAATCAGATAGCGTTGCTCCCATAGCACTGGAAAAAAATAAGACAGAGAGAAATTTGTGAGTATAGTTTAGTAGGAGTACTTATAACTTTACATCCCTCAGTTCTTTTTTTTCTCGCAGGACATACATAGGTATATATACATTAATGATTGTAATAAGTAGGCTAGAAAAAAAGAAGAGAAAAAATATATATTTGGAGGAAAAAGACATGCTTATTCACTTGTTCTACTCTTTTTTTTCTTTACCTCCTTTTTTTCTTTCTTGATTTGTAATTTCTTCAAAAAACACAGAGCACAGGGCTAGCACACAAGGTTATTAAAGAAAGAAGCAGAATCTTCCTTTTTTTGTTAAGACTCATGTAATGAGAAACAGTAGGGATTTTCTTGTGCCTTTACACAAAAATAGGGGCTTAATGTACTTGTTTTTTGTGGAGGTGGATGATGGAAGGATGGAATAGGGAACATGAATGGTTTATATGACAATGTGTGTAACTGATATAATAGAAGTAGGTAAGAATTTACATGAACAAACTTATACACTGTATATCATCTTCGTTTTTTTGGGGTTCAAAGTTACGAAGCGGAGGAGATCAGACTATGCAATGCAGGCTAGCAGGCAATCTGAAGAGAAAAACGGAATGACCTTAACTTACATGCAATATAGTCCACTAGAGAAAAGAGAGGAAGAGTAAGAAAAACAGTATTATAGTGCAAGTTTGGGTAGTTTATATGTTTAAACTACGATAAATTCACTATTTTTTTTGTATGTAGTTACTGTAGAATGAAATAGTTCTTTAGTTGGTGGTGGAAGTGGAAGGAGGAAAAAGAGCAATCTAAGGTAATATGGGAGAAGCTCTTATAAATGTAATGGACTCTCTCTCTCGCTTGCCCAAGCACAAGTGAGAGAGCAAAAGAGTAAAGTTATTGGTGGGTAATTTATCCATGAAAAAGAAAGATGAGTTTCCTTTTACACAGAACATAGCACAGATTACCCTCAAAAAAAAAATTGAACGGAGTCAGGAAAAAGTTTTTTTTTATGATGAAAATTATTCTTGGAGGTATTTTTAGAAGAAGGAAAAAAAGAAGGATGCTTACTGACCACTTAAATAGTGCAAAAAGTGTATATACGCACTTTGTACGAATGGAAATGGGTTGATGATGATGATGATACATAATAAATTGTTGCGATTTCAAGCTCAGGAATTCGGTCAAGACTGTTTTATGTTTACGAAGCGGAAAATGGGTGGTTACGATGATGATGGTGTGATGATAATGATGATTATCTTGCATTTTTCATTTGCTATCTTTTCTAACTCATTTGTATGCAGGATGAGTGGGTGGATGGATAAAGTAGGAAAAAGCATACCTGAGTTCTTTTCTAAAAAAAGTGAGTGACTTTTTAAAATTCTAGGCTGATGCAAGTCATCAAGTTTTTTTTAGCCGCATCATTAGAATCGCTTAGCCAATCTTGCGTGAAAAAATGCTAAAAATTACAAATAAAGGGAAGTGGAGTTAATGGAAAAGTGCTTTTGTAGGTATATCTTTCATTATGCGATACATACGAACGTTATAAAAATGCATCAAAGAAAATTTTCCTTCACTTTTAATTTGTATGATAGGATGGTAGTGGTGAGGGTTTTTAAGGAGAAAAATTCTAACACAAGTGAAAAAAGCCTCATGAATATGATACACGGAAGAAAATGAGACGCGGTTGGTTGGAAATTAATACGTGGTAGTGAGGGGGGGGAGGTGGTGGGTAGAAAAGAAGAAAAGGAAAAACGGAGGCGATAAATAATACATGCATGAACAAAATTATTCACGCGTGCGTTTGCATGCAGCAATTTATGCACAAACTTGCCTCTCATCAGAATCGTTTTGAAAAAATTCAGAATCATAATCACGATTAAGTGAAGAAAAAACTGGGGAAATGAGAGGTAGGGGATTGAAATCGATATAGAATGCGCACTATGCAAAACAAAATCGTTGCTTGACCTAGTATTCATATTAAATTGTAATGGTATTACCACTGGTTTTTGCACAGATGCAAAAATTCTCAATTTTATTTAAGGCAACGAATAAAATTATAAATGCGTATGCTGATATAATACACATACCTAACATATAAATTTGCAAGTTTAATCAACCCATTTGAAAGTTAAAATTGTGAAACCTTTTGAATGATTTGATATGCAAAGAAATATCGTAGTGCTTTTGTTCAACTGCGTACAAAATTTCACTCCATCCTTTCTCATTTATCAACTAGGCAGACATCTCAAACATCTCTTTTAATTTACACAAAACACAGTTGTGTTTGTGTCGGCACTTTTGTGAAATGTCTATCAATATCAATGACTCAAACAAATTTTTGCAAACTATTCACAAATATTTCTCCAGTCGAACTTGGAATGTGTAGTCTACTCATAGAACACTTCAAGTATTAATTATTTTCTGAAATTTCATGGTGAAGCCAAGGTGACAAGATGAAAGTCTAGCTTAGATATTTTTTACATCCATCCATCATACACCCACAACATCAAAATGCAATCTATAAATTTATTACTAATGTCCTTGTCGCAGGAATTTGAACTTGACTATTTCCTAGAATACTTATCATTCATTCTGCCATGTCAGTTGACGTGAGAAACCGAAAGGTTGAACCTGAACAAAAATAGACTATCGATTTTTGTTGTGAAATTTTCTCAAAAACTTAAAAGGCCTCTAATATCCATATCACAATTTGCATATTAAAATGTTTACAGGGACAAAGGCAGCAAAATTATACTGTTTTCTACTTGACTCTGAAACGTTCAGTTTGGGAAACAGTCTCCATACCCCCCTTTCCTCTCGGTTTTGACGGAACAAATTGTAGGCAATTCTCTTTTTAATTACCACTTGATTATCTATATGTGTGCCATACATAAGCAGCTCTTTTTCCGACCTATTTTTCACTTGGTGGTCCAATGTTCCATTTCAAAAGCTTCGAAAACACGCAAAATGCCAAGCTAAGCAGGAAAAATAGAAATGGAATGGGGATAGGAGTAGTAAAATTGTATTGAATAAATCATAAATTTCTACCTCAACTCACAGCTCAAACCATCCAGAGTCCCCATTGTTTTCCGGCATTCCTCCAGTTGAAAACGGAAATATAGCCGTCATCATCATCATTCACTCTTTCTCTCTCTATATATATCTCACGGCTGAAATGAAAATTATGGTGTGCGCTCACTTTTTCATTCTGTCGCCCACCAAAAAAACAGTCATGTTTTTTCCTCATGCTACTCAGCCAGTTCCAGTTTTTCCACAAGCACAAAAAGCTAAAAACCTTCTAGTTTTTCTCTGTCTCTCTCCAAAAAAGCATTCTAATTTACGTATGTGCTTGTGTGTTTGTACTAACCCCTGTATTTTCACTTGATTCTCTATTTATTCGCAATTTCATATCATTTTACTTATAGAGAACAACTAGTCAGTATGCATAATATGCAGTTATACATTTGTCTACAATGGATACACATTAGGGTACTTCTCTATTTTTTGTATTTATCTTTCAACCTGTGTTTATGTACAACTCCCACTCTGGAAGCTGAAACATTTATTCTGGATTTTTTTTGCAAGGCAAGTAGAATGAAGAAGAATGACATAGTTGGAAAGATCGACGGGACCTAAAACCAGAGAGAAAGGGAGGAAGAGGGAAACGATTAATATTATGGGCTTTCTCTTTCTCTCTGTCCCTCTACAATTGCCTATGAAGGTTTATATGAGAGATGTGTATATAGAAGATAATATGCATATAGCTTTTTGCTGTTGCTGTTGGTATTCTCTAGCATCCATATTTGTAGTTGCAACATGCACGGGAACGTTGAAAACGTGATATGAAACTCTCACTCTTCTCGCCCTTTTACAGAGAGAATCAGAAAGTCATGGGTACGCCTTTAGACTTTTGGGGGTTTATGGTTGAGTGCACGATTTCATACTGATTTTGAGAAGTAGAGAGGAGGCAGCGTTGAGCGTTCTAAAATTTCATTCAAGCTCGATATCCTTTTAATACATGTCATCAAAGAGAAATAGAGAGGAGTAAGCGAGAAGAAGAAGCTGCATGCAAAAAAAAAAGATGAGGTATAAGCCTATTTACAAAGTAAAGTAAGTAAGTTCGTGTTTTTCTTCGTCGCTGCGTTTGGAGGAACACTTGAAGAAAAAAAATCACTCATTCAAATTTGATTTCCATATAAAATCCATATATAGATGCATACTTTTCCATTTTTAGCATGGGTGGGTTCAATAGAGAAAAAAAAGTTTGCCTTTGACGCTTTCGGTTAAAATAAAGTTTGGATAGAGGAGAATGTTTATATGTATGGGATTTTGTAGGAGAAATGTACGTGACATTTATTGAGAAAAAATATATGCATAAAATGGTCTAATATGTATGTAATTTATATTTTCTGAAAAAAAATCCTTGTGTAGTGAAGCTTAAAAATATCTAAGAGGACGACCAGGCAGAAAGTTTAGTTGAGAGTTAATGAATTAAAAAAATTACCGAAAAAAACTACACAAAGTTTTCAAGAAATTGTAAGCAAATATTTGTGAAAGGTCCTTGGCTTGATATAATACTTGTATAGGTATTTTGGTAAGATTTTTTTGAATGCCTCAAAAAAAGTTAATCAATCTGGGAAAATGGAAATAAGGTGTAGGGTAACATTTCTGGCTGACCTTTTGCTTTTGATTGACTGTTTGACATTTTAACGGTAATGTAATGTATTTTCGCTGTATGTTCAGCTCTAAATTAGCGGCCTACCTGCTGTTTCCCTGTGTAAATATATGTGTTTTTTAACGGTGACTTGTGACAAGATTGATATTTCAATCACAGTATGATAGAAGCCGAAATATTTTTTGGGTTTCTTTCGGTATTTACGCGGCTGGAAGGTAACAATTATCATTACAAAACGTCCGTTTCGCTGACAAAAACATGATAGCTTTCATTCTTGTAGTAAAAACATGTGTATGTTTCTGGACCATTCACATACCCACGCATACCCACGCCTGAACAGTCATTAATTTTGGCGAGGTCATCCAAAAAAGTTATTTCCGTCCATTTCTCCTGGAGGGATAATCTGAAAAGGAAATGGAATATGTCAAAAAACTCAACTTAGGATGTCCACGAAGAACTTGCTGCGTAGAAGAAAGAATATTTCACATGACAGAACTTTACTAGTTTGCTAAAAGCAGCGTTTAGGTAATTTAAATACCAAAACTAACATATCAGTCATTGGTCAACTTTAATTATCTTAAATTGACGACGAGGGTAAGGTACATAGTACATAGTACCTATGTAAATGGACCCACCAATAAGAAAAATTAATCAAGTGTCACTTTCAGCATAACTGATAGACACAAAACGTCCTCCATGTTGAAATTCTAAACACTTTATGAAAAACGAATTATCATTTGTCAACTCACAAATATCATGATAACATCGTATCGTAGCAAATTTTATCTTTCCATTTTATTTCGCACACTGATTTCCTTGTCGTGTAGGTCAACCTGGTCCCCTGCGTAGTAACTTGGCACTTTGCTTTGAAGGGAAAATCCCTTTTCGTTGTAATTCTGTTTCCATAGCTTGTACACAAATTTGGAGAAGTACAGTTTTGTTTCTTCTTTTTTTGTGCATCATCGTCACAGCAGCAGCAATAGTTCAACACTTGTATATATGTATATACAAATATGTGAAAAGTCTCACTCAAAGTCAGTCGTCACTCGCCACCATTCACCAGTTGGATATCAATTGGATGGAAAAGACTAAAAGGAAATAAATATGGTCTCCCTTAGAGCAAAACTGTGTCGTAGTAGAAGAGAGCAGTGGGCTACCGTTGCGCTGCTTCTCTCTCGTAATTCCATGGTTCATAAAGCCTGTTTTCCATCACTTTCCAATCCCCACACTAAATTCTCACAGAGTGAGAGCAAATCTCTGGGAAAAGTCCGCTTCCGTTCTACTTTTTCTTCGTTTCTCTCTCTTATTCTCTTTTGGCTGGTTAGAGAAAAATCACAATATATTATATATACAGGTTATATATATATGTATGCATGTACACATATAATATTTCACTAAGGGTCTAGTCTACTTCTGTCGCGGTAAAAAAAGATAGGGGAAAAATGTGAAGATAGTGGACGATCAGTCAGTCTTTCTCTCTCGTACCAACAAAGGTGGAAATGTAGCAGCAGTTGTAACATAAATGGTTATACTTCAAAAAAATATACATACATAATATATATACTATCGGTCATCACCATTTGTACAAATGCACAGAGAAAGTTATGAACTGCATCAAATGGGATAAGGAAGAACAGTCAAGTCGCACATACATTTTTATGGTACACAAAGAAAAGAGATGAAGAGGGCCTTTTCCTGTAAACATAACTATTTTGATATAATCGTCTTTGGAGTGGGTGCCGTGCCGTGGCCTGTGCACGTCTAGCCTATATTGTAAATGCTATACAGTATATACACTGTACATACTATATATGTTCACGTATATTTTTGAGATATCTTTCCATACAAAAAAGTACAAAGTCTTCAAGTGATAAATCTTTCGCTTCCAGTTTAAGTCCACTAAAGGGCTTCATTTTGCCTCGATCATTGTCACTTCTGCTTTCTGCGTGACTTGTCGCAAAAAAATACCTCTTCCATTCACACACACACACATACACACAACCAACCAAACATACTATCAAGATAAGAAAGAGATACTTTAATACATCGTTTGAGAGAGGAGGAATGATTAGCCGTCCAATCGTATACATTTTGATGGTGCTTAAAGAACTATCCTTCCATTTCATTCTCCCAAAAGCAAAAACCTTCCTGTTATTTTTTTTCTCTTCTAACTTTGCCCCCTAAAAAATCCAAGCAAACAAAATAGCTTGTTGTACATGTCTACATTATAATATTATGGGTTTTGTTACTTGTAACGTTTTTACTCCCGCTCGGAGCGTACTAGTTCGTTGACTATGTAGTGGTGTGGTAGATGTTATTATTACCTAACCCTCAATCACTTGCAAGAAAGAAAAAAAGAGAAATTTCTTGGATAAGGGAGGGCTTTAGAGGGCGGATGAGAAATTGTATGATGCGTCAACTACGAGCTGAGCAGAGAGAACCCATTCCAATTTTCTTTTTTAGCCTTGTCGACTTTATATGAAAGTGATATGCTATAAATAAGCTGAGTACTATAAGTAATCATAGTACCAAATGTGAAATGTTTGGGGCATTCTGGAAATTCCACTTTTTTTGCTCATAGCATTTTCACCATGTAACAAAAGAGGATTGACTCTTGTGCTGTGTTGGAACATAACACACCACATGATCTGATGTGAAATAAAAGGGTATTGAATTGTTTGTGGGTTTTGCGTGCAGGAATTGTGAAAGTGCAATCCAAGATCATCGTGAGATGAAAATGCAGTTTCCTTTTTATTTCACCCAAGTACAATGTATGCATGTACAAGGGAAAAAATCATAAAAACAACACACACCAAAAACCACACAGTACATATATTATTTTTTGTGGTAAGTGGTATCATATAGGTAGGTATTCCATCATATTTTATTCATTTTCGGATGCTTTTGGTAGTGGTGGAAGAAACATATGTCGGGTTTTCACGCAACAGACGAAAAAAACTGGTTATTTTGCCTGAGAGACAAGGAACATGGAGGGAGGAATCCAAAATATGTGGAAAAATTTTATACGTGAATTGTCCGACTTGGTGTAAAACAAAGAAGGAGAAATGGAATTGGGAAAAGGTTTGGAATACATTAGAAGACAAAAGGAGAGAAAAAACATTTGGTTGGAAATGAAAAGGATGATTTTTACTTACAGATAAGCAACCATACTGTAGAACAATTTTAGCTTGTGTGTTACATTACACACGCACATGTCACATGATGATGAAGCAAGCAGGCATCTTTTTTTCTCTCTCTTAGATTTCAATTCAATTATTAGACCACCATGCGCCAAAACTTAAAATAAAACGGTTTCACTAAAAAAGAAAAACTCTTCTAGTGTTAAAAGTGTAATATAAGTTTTTTTTACGTGGTGAAGAATACGTTGTTGTATTGCCACGTCTGTATATGTTTGGCGATATGGTGTAGAGTGAAATGGTCCATTTTCAACTGTAAGCATGATATGATTGCTCTGGTTCGTTACGGGAAACTAGCTGTGGGCCTCTCAAAATAAATGTTGGATATAAAAAAGACATGAACACTCTGAATGGAATCCCTTTTTCTCTCTGTTTTTCATCGTGCGAGAGAGAAAGTTAGAGATAACCTGTTAGTGTGTATGTATATGGGTGGGTGTACGGTTTATGGATGGATATGGATGTAAGGAATTGAATGAGGCGACAAGTATAAAGGAGAGTCAGGAGAGTACGCAGTAGTGTAGTAATAGTGATTGTGTCAGTTTAAAATGACAATCCTGTCTTGTTGAAAATGTGTTTGAGTATAGCAGTTCAGTTGGTAATGTTCAACCAAAAAGACATTTTCAACCAGTTTTGACTAGCTTCCAGGGTAAAATGTGAAAGAGAGCGAGAGAGAGTGTATGTGTGTAAGTATGTGTCTGTATGTGTGACCATACATGTTTCACAAGTAGAAAAATTGTGCATGAAAAAACGACCATATAATAAAAATAGAGAAAAGGGGATTCGACAGAGACAAAGATGTTTCTGTAGAAAAATAGGTGGGTTCCATTCCACTTCTCTTTTTTGGCGGTTTTCTGCTGTTTCTCCGTTTTACTAGAACTTCATCTGTATAGTATACGTAGTTGGATACATATATTGGGAGCATCTATGAAAAAAGGGTTATTTAGAATGAATGAAGATGAAAGTGTGAGAAAAGGAAAGGGGAAAAAATTGTGGACCACACACTGCCTTGTACATCGTGACATATAGACAGAAAATTTCCCATGGAAAATGTTATGGGTTTCACATAATTCCTCGTTTCTTTAGCTTTTTATTTTGATATCAACTCTAACCAAAACTACGGCACTTTAGGATGCACAGAAGTAACTTGACTGCACTAGTCAAGAACACATCTTCTTATATCCATGTCTTTTATACATTTATGTGAATATGTGTCCTGTACTGCTTTCCGATTCTGAACCATGGTCAATTGCATTTTGAAGGAGAAAAAAATGACAAGAAGCAAAAATGGTCGATACTCTGCTGTTTTTGCACAATGTCTTGTCTGACTCAAGAGGCTATACAATAAGATGATATATTAATATATGCGCATATATAAATTCTTATTGTTTTGGTAAAAATGTAAATGTTCACCATATTTCCTGACAATTGACTTCTCTCTGTTTTATAAATAAAATGTTCATGTGCCGAATGTAGTTTTGTGGGTAATATAGTGTTTTACTGCCATCTCACGTTATTCCTTCCTCTTCAGAAGTATTTCAAGAGGTTTTTGTGTTTTATGACTTTGTGCCTCCTTTTTGGTTTCAGTCCATAGTTTGGTGGCCACCACATAAGCATTTCTGCAAAAAAAAATCATGGAAACTTATTCTTTTCTCATAGCTGCTCAGACACAAGCTTTGTAAGCTCCACACAGTCAGAGCAAAATCCCTTTTCCGCTCATTCTCTCAAAAAAGTGACTTTTATTGTCTCCAAATCAGACATGTTTTATAGGTTGACATTATGATCTAACATTTGTACTTGGTGGAGAGATGTTGTGCCATTCGAGAAAGAGAGCGTACTTTTCATGAGGATTCCTGCCTTTTGCTACTCTTTTATATTTAAAAAAAACTCCGCACCGCTTACAACACTTGTCTCTTCACTCTTCCACAAAAAAGAGTTCATATTATGTATGGTTTTTTTCTAGTGCTTTCACTATTACACATTCAGTTGAATAGACAGAGGACCTTGCCTTGTGTCCTGTCCCGTGAATTACCACTTATGTATACAAAACCTAACCAACTCGGAGAACTTTTCAAGTGCTCAGTTTTTCCCTCTGTACTTTTCGTTTTTACACAAAGCATTTACAAACACATAAAGCTACTTTACAATTTTACAGAGCGAGAATCACTTTACCCTTATGTTGTTCTTTATGCAGGTAAACTACCTACATTGTGTCACATTTTTTTTACACACAAACAAAAAGGATAAACAGTTTTTTGACTCAAACAAGTGGCTAGACAAGAATTTATTGTCATTCATAAAAAAAACTTCTAATCATCACTACTGAACTATATTCCTCACACCTTTTTACTTGTAATACATATTGTTTAAGTACAAAAGCAACAGCAACAACTTTCCACTGTTTTTTTCAACACAGTTCACTAAAAGCATTCCAACCATTCTACTGTGGAACATGTAGGTACAACAGGGCTTCAACTACAACAAATACCCTTCTTCATTATCAAGCTCATCATCAGCATCACTTTGTGTTAAGCCATGAATAAAGAACGCCATTGTTCTGAACATTCTCATAAAACAAAAGCTTGTGCTCTTGTAGTGTAGTTTCATTATTATTTATGGATATTCATCCTTTTAAGGTTTAAACAACTACTATGTATACTTACTTCACAATAGTTACACTTTACTTTGCAAAACATTCTTTTGATGAAACGCCTTTGTTAATGGGTTCAATTAATCAGCCGAGACAGTATAAAGTTTTCGTTGCAGTGGCGTTGTTTGTTTGTTGTGGCGGTGCAGCAGCATAAGAATATATTAAGCATTTAAAACATACATAAATAGATACTAGCACGCACACGTGCATAGGAACAAAAAGGAAATGAATGAATGAGTGAATAGTAGCCAACAGCAAAGAACGTATGAGATTTATTGCATAACATTATCTATTTAATGGTTTTCTTAACCGTATTTTATTTATAAACCTTCCAACATTACTATTATGTAGTAGTAGTATAGTACTTGAAAATGCAACTTTTCTGACTTGGCTTGAGAGTTGACTAGACAGAAAGATAGTTTGTTTTCTTCGTCGTGATCGTCGTGACACATTTTGTAAGACGAGTTGTGTGTATTTAATAGTAATAATGAGGAACATAAGCGTGTAGCAATAATTTAGGAAGTTATATGCATGCATATCATAGAAAATTACAAGTTTTTACTCAAATTATCAGAAAGCACATACTTAGTGTATTATTCTTATCGTAACTTATTTTGTTTACTTCGAAATCTTATATACGTGTCTCTTGACTACTAACTTTGTCTGAAAATACATTTTTAGATACTTTGCATTTTAACTGCATAAGAAATTATGTAATAATTCAAAGAGTTAAATTTTCTGCAAAAGTAAGCAATTTTGTGCATGTATGTATGTAAGTCATACATTAAACTTTATCTCCTTTCAAGATTATCACTCTAAAATAATATATTAAGAGAAAAAAAATACCTAAAGAAGATAAGTTACAAAAAAGTATGTAAGGTAAGATATATAAGCATACATGGGAATAGTATATAGGTACTTGGTTTATATAAGTATTTTGTGTATTACGTTATGCCATTTTTTTGCTGGTCTGGGGTATCGCTTTATTTATTCAAGAGTTATCCTACTTTGCAGAAAAGGTTTTTTTTCTTAAGCTGAGCTCCTTTGTCTGTTCTAGTCTGGTCTAGTCTGGGGTGAAAGAAAAAAAAGTGGCTTGAAAGATTTGTGAAAGTAATAGATAAACGGTTAGAAAAGAGTCTGCTACGATGAATCCCACACGTTTCTCTTTTGATAACACTGGGAAAAAATATGAAAAATATTTTATACTCCTGAAAAAAATCCTCCTGTGGAAGAAAAAAAACAGAAAATATTGCTCACATAAAAAAGTGCAACATAATGATAAAGTGTAGTAGTTCTTTTACAAGAAGGAGATTTTTTTTCTTATACACAACAAAAAGTGTACTGGTAAGTTGCGATTTTCGATTTTCGTTTGGGTCGTCATGATTTTTAGATTTTTTTTTACTTCAGAGAGCAAACAAACAGCAATCTTATTATAAAGACTTACTTTTTAGGAAGCTATTTAGGAAAACTAATAAATCTTCAAATTAGATACACATCAATGCTATTATCCCACCCATGCCAATTGATAGGTCAAGAAGTGCCAAATAGCTATATATAAGTAACCAATAGTTACCATATATGTTTGTATGTGTATGTATATTGGTAATAGCTTTTAGTTTTGACACGTGTTCCCACTACATATGTACTTTAGGCAGTGTAAAGAAATCAGGGCGTTTAAAAAGGAAAGTAATGTTTTTGTACAAATACTTTCATCTAACGAAAAAAAATCGGTTATCAAATAATTTAATCTTACATAGAAGCTTTTTCCCCCTATTAACTCTCATGATGTGTTTTGCCTCGCCCATATTGCCATTTTGTAGGTAAATTTGATGGCTGAAATGTGAACGAGCTGATTTTGAACGGATTTTTTTTTATCGACAGAGTAGACTAGTTTGTTGTTCGTTATTTGTTATTCGTAATAATGGGTAATGTGTCAAGAGCATTTATTGCTGTCGTGAAAAACTTTTCTATAGCCAATTTGTATTGAAATTCTTGAACGAAAAATAATTGCCATTCTATTCTGTATGAAAGGATTTTTTTTTGCATTATGATTGTTCTTCTAGAAATAGCAAGTTTATCATGTCAATTTGTGTAATGCTCGTTAAAAAAATATATTTTTCTAAATGTAAGACTGGTTAGTAATCTGACAGCAAACTGTCTGTTTTTTCACCGATTCGAGACTATGGAGTCTACAGATTTACATATGAGTCGCTCACAAAACTGCTCAATTTTTCATTCCATTGTTCCAATGTGTTATATAAGTTGAAGATAGCTTTTGTCGAATTAAATTTTATGGCTATAGCAAATGCAAATATATTTCAGCGAAAAAATATTCTCATTCAACTGTCTGTATGCAGACTTTTTTGTGATTTATCAAATTAATCTCTATTTTTTATGACGTCTCCTGAAAAAAACACTACGCGACTCTAGCAGACATTCTTAGTATTCATGAGCATTTTTTTTTACTTTTTTCCTCCTTTCGCTTTTGATTTTCTTGAACATCCATGAGAACAATATTTTTATTTCTGCTAGTCGAATATCAAGTATTCTCATTTATTTAGTTAGGTAATTTATATAAAAAGTAATTCTTCCTTTACAAATTCTCGTACCGTCATCGTCAAATTTATTGGATGGGATTCCACACCCTTATCGTATTACCCATTTTACTCGTTTCGTCGTTTCCTTGTTTGGAAAAGAATCAACAACGAATCGATATACTATTTCATGTGTAAATAGTAAGCATTCTGAGTACAGCTTTTTGTACGTTTCTACATAATGTAAATTGACTGAACAAAACAAAATACCAGGACGCATTTCATCACTGCTTGTATCATTCAACTGCTACTGCTTCATGACTATTTGAGTTACAAAAAGTTAAAATAGCAAAAAACAAGTTGAAAGCGAAAGTTGAATATATTTTTTCCACTTGCTTTCTCTGCTTCTGACAGTTACGCATTTAATAGTGCATAGCGTATACACATGATCATGGGAATTATCAGAGATGTGTTTGCACTGTCTGTGTATATTTGCTTGTGTGTTTTAGAACTGTAAGGTAAAAGCACAAAGTATTAGTTCGCACGTTTGACTAAAAAGAGAGCAAAAAGCGTAATGATATCCCACTTTCACTCTCTGACTATATCACAAAGAGGATATATATAAAACAGTAAAAGAGATAACTACACAGGAAAAAGGAGTAAATGAACACAAGCCAATAAGCCACAGAATGGATACTACTTACTTCCTTAGTGGAAAAAAGGGGAAAATAAGTGAACCATTCAAAAGAATCAAAAAGAAAAAACCCAGTTTTTTTGTCCATTATTTTTACATGCGTGCTTTCCCTCCTTCTATCTTTCTATTTGTAGTGCACAGACCCTTTATTTTTTCATGCATGCTTGGCTTCACTACCAGTACTGCCACCAGCAGCACAGTAGTGGTCCCAAAGGGCACACTTTTTCCTCTCAGTTATCATGATGAGCAGACACATAAAAACAAAGGAGTAAAGTACATGAGAAAATATCTCTTCTCTTCCGTGAGGAATTCCATGCTTATCGCTTTTTCCCTGTAAAAAATTCCAGAGATGTTATTCAATGGTCAGTTTCAAATTATTTTTATTATTTGCCTGCAAGAAAAAAATGAAAATTACTTACAAGTTAATTGTTAAAAATTTACAAAAAAAATCTGTACAGTGCTAACATGCATATATTTTGAGTTAATGGAAAAGAGAAAGTGAAAACTTGGCTAAGTATATTTTTCCCGTTTAGAGTGAACGAGTAGTTGATACAAAAGAGAAAGCCAAGACAGTGATAATATAACAACCATATTATTATTTTTTCCTCCTGTTACATAAGCTGCTATATAAAAACGATCCAATCAGATGTTGGAGCTTTGCCGAGCCAAGTTTGAGTTTCTTAACATTTTCTGATCTGAACTCTGAAGTGAACGAACGTAATATGTACGTGCAACATTTAAATAATATGTCTGTATTGTATGCATATACATAGATGCACACATATATGTTAAATATATAGTAATGGATTAAGCTGTAGACTTCATTTTCATCTTGTGTCTATCAAGCAACTTGATCTCCGATTTTCTTGTTACCCAACCCAGCCAACACCAACTTGACTTTATTGAAAAACATCCATCCATTTCGTAAGGGATATAGAATGACTTGTGAAAATCTATAATGGTGAAAAGAAAGAAAGTGACTACATTTATCCATCCCATTCTTGTGTATACGAAATAAAATCAAGGAAAGATTTTTTCTTTCTTTTCTCAGTGTTAAAAATATATAAAACTCTGAATCTCTAGTTCAGTGAATCCAGACAAAATGCTGTAATGTTACATCTTCAAAATCAAGAAAGGAAACATATTTTTCAATACTCTTCTTTTTTCAGAGTAAATAAATAACCCACACATATGCGTCTTATTACTCCACAGAAAAAATAACCCAGAGGTTTCCTCTTTCTCAATGACCCCCTGTGTGAGAGCAGAGTGAAAAAAAAAGAATTCTCCCAATTTCCTGAATCCTCTTCTTCCCAAGGAAATATCAAGATAACAAAGTAGCAACATTTCCCTCCTCCAAGCTTAACTTTTTTTCCAACAAAGTCTACTAAAAGACTTTATTTTTTCCCTAAACATGATGCTTACTTACATGATATACACAGAGAAAAGAAAGTACGTAGCAGATACCTTTTTCAACTTTACATCGTTATCACGATCATCATGTCTCCTATCTTTTACTATCACCTATTTCCTATACATTTTTCATGTGTAATGATGTTACCTTATATAATGTAGTATTATTATATAAAGCACGTTCGTTCTCAACTCACTTTTTAAAAAATACACACGACGAAAAAAACATCACCATCTCGAAAATTCAATGTGAAGCGTACAGAATGAGGTGTTGTGCTTATGTCACACTGCACTGCTGCTACAGTGTGATTTGTGTATAGAGAATAGACAGCTTGTAAAGCTTCAACTGTACACTCACTCTCATTTTTCTGGTTATAGAGGGTTAAAGGGAAAATGTCACGAAGGCACAGAAAATACTGACTACTACTTTTTTGCCCTCTTCCTTGGAAAAACATTGAAAAAAATGGGATTGAGTATATCTCACATAAAGACAAGCTGTTAGTAGCAAAAGTAGAAAACATCAAGTAAACTTAAGTCAGCTAAAAAAGAAGAGTAGGTAGGTTTTTTTCACGAGAAAAACAGAACAGCAAGTTTACTCACAGTTCGCACTTCATCCATTACAGTAGCATTGATGACGATGATGTTGATAGTTTTCTTGAAAAAAATAATGCAATTTCTCTTTAGAAAAAAAATAAAGGACAAAGGACTCCTCTCCTTCTCTCGTTTTGTCTGTAAATGCAGCAGTGGCATGGCAGCAGCATGGGTATACAACGATAATAATAAGGAATAAATCGGTGATTTGTGCAAAAGGAAGATAGGTACAAAAAAGAGAGATGCCTCTGATGATTACCACCATCACGAAACTATTTAAAAAGGAAAAGGCGAAGAAAAAAGAGAACATGAGAGAACAACAGCTTGTATACCAGGCAAGGCTGGAACATGACATGCAGGGTTTTTTTGCCAACCTTTTTATTTTTTTGGAAGAGGATGGTGGATGATACCAGTGGTGGTGGTGGTGTGTCTATAATGTGTAGTTACATAGTATTTTTTTTATTCCATGGAACTACTTTCACCATTCTATTCTCTTGTTATTCTTTTCTTTTCTGTTTCTTTGTCATGAAATCACAAGTGAGCAGGCAAAGGCATTGGTGGAATAAATGGAGGATTCATTCAACAG